>VDFB02360808.1:0-11306 GCA_007258455.2 Sequoia sempervirens | reverse complement strand
TTTGATACACAAGAAGATATAACTCACATAATAATAGATGGTAATAGAATGGATTTCACCAGAGATTCTAAGGGAAAGCTCTTAGCGACATTTCACTACCCTTTACTGAATGTTATGCCATGTGGTAAAATATTTTATAAGGGTGTTTCTACATTCCACACACTATTGCCACATTATTACCCTTGAACACATTAGCAAGTGAAAACAAGACAAATCAAACAATTCTATAACATACCAAACAAATATTGATCCTTCCAACAAAAACCCTTAATATCAATAGTCAATTGAAAAAAGAAGAAGAAATAAAACTCAAATATTTCTCCCACACCACAACTTTTTCTTGAGAATACAAATATGAATGAAATTCACCCCAAAATCTACACTCACCACATCTATATAGAAAATATATACTTAGTTAGACAATCTTGAAGGGGACTTAACCCAATACTCAAAGAGGTAGCAAAGACTGATATTGAGAAAATACTTCAAGCAAGATTCATCTATGTAATATTTGATAGTTAGTGGTTGTCTCCTCTAGTCAATATTCCCAAGAACAACAAAAATAGAAAATGTGTGTTGATTATAAGAAATTAAGAAATTCATAAAGAAATATTACTTCCCTTTCCTTTTATTTATTTATAACTTCCCATTGCCTTTTATTGATTAGCTAGGGGAAAGGGGCCCATAGTGGAGCGGGGTTCAATAGTGGGGATAAAAGTAGTCCATAGTGGGCCCCATAGTGGAGCATCTTAATATCCAATTGCAAAACACTTTTTATCCATAAAGTACACAAACTGACAAATCATGTGATGCCACATCAACCCACCAATAAAACATGACTTAGTGCACCACTATCGGTCTCACTTTTTTTTGTGGCCTTTTTGGATACGTCAACAAAAAAACATGTTGATGTGGCATCATATTTGATGATGTAGCCCTAAAATGAAATATATAAGCACAAGTTGCCAAATGAACTGTTCTACAAAATTGAGAGTGATTTGAAATTTCCACATAAGATTTTGAGAGATGCTAAATTAGGGTGCTCCACTATGAGCCCATCTCCCCCCTATTAGATATTTTGGTTGGGAAAAAATATTTTTAATTTCTAGACGCTTTATCAAATACAACATATTTGCAGTGGCGCTGAAATATTAGGACAATACTAGCCTATGCTTACTTGTAACGGAATGTTGCATTCGATGGAGCTGAGCTCACAGAGCTTACGCTAGTGCTGAGTCAGGTGCTCTTGGTTCAAGGGTCCAAGCAGGGATCTACCAAGCCAAGTCTGCCCAAGGGCTCATTCTAAGTGTTGGTGCGGCCAAATGTTGAGATAGGTTGTGTTATAATGGGGGGCCTGCACAAGGCAGAGCTCAGGGTGTAGGATCTGGTCAAGGACCGATTTGAGGCAAAATCAAGGTGGTGAGCTTACATGTGGTAAGGCATCACGGGTTGCTATAGTGTTGCAGTGCAGTGTATCCAGGATGCATGAAGTCAGTCACATTGGTTGTGCAAGTGAGCCACATTGGACGTGCAAAGTGAGTCACACTGGGTGTGCAAGGCAGTCACATTGGATGTGCAAAGGGTTGTTGGCTATGCGAGTCGGAAAGGCAGAATGTGGGGGATCGAGCGAATTCTTAGTGTCATCCTACAGTATGCTGGGATTCATAAAAATAGCTTATATAGTGAGGGTATGTCATTCATAAGTGCTTGACATAGTGTGTTGCGGGAGTGTTCACTGGGAACATGCACTGGGAGTCTGAGTTGGAAATGTAAAGCTCGTTGCACAATGGACGGGTGACTTGGGTCTCTTCCCTTGCGAGGGGTGAAGAAGATGTAACCTCGACACCAGGCTCATGGGGGTGAGTTGGTGTGTTGCATGGTTTTTAGGAGTGATGAAGTGTCGCTCCACCATGGGCAAAAGTAGAGTGGTTCATTGGTGAGCTTAGAGTCCCACCACCTGGTGAAATGCAGGTAGCTAGGTCTAGCACGGGTCAGCTCTAAGGCATGTTGCTGAGAGAGCTAAGTGCTAGCGCTTGTCACGCAATGGACGAGGCAAGTGTGTGGACGAGTCCCAACCTAGTGAAGCGGATTAGCTGGGGACTCAGCATGGGTCGATTCTAAGGCATGTCGCCGAAGGAGTCAGATGTTGGACTCATCTAGGATGAGGAGTAGGGGACATATGAGTGAGCTATGAATCCGAGTGGGTGTTGGATTGCCCAGGATGTCAGATAGTTAAGGAGGATAGGGTCTAATGAAGTGCTCGAAGAGGAGTCGGATCCGGCTGGGTAATCGAAGAGAGCTAAGTCAGAGGTGTGCTGGGTGCACCACCCTCAAGGGATTGGAATGTTGGTTGCAGCTGTATCGAGGAAGGTAGCCAGGGGGACCTCAGGGGTTGCTTAGGTGAAGTCAATGGAGACGAAGCCGAGTTGACTTGAGTTCAATGTCCATATGGTTGGAAGAAATTGAGGTGAGCTTGGTGAGTCCGTATCGGGGGTGCTGTGAGAACCAAGTGGAGAGCTCATGTAGGAGCGAGTCATTGTGCTAGGATGCAATGGGGTATCTGGGTACAATGCAGAGTGAGGGGTGGCTTAGGAGTTGAGTTGTGTTCCAGGAGCAAGATGAGGATGCAGTGTAGAGCTGGGCTTGGAGGTATGCATGGGTTGGTTAGGATTACTCAGGGAGTGCGAGTATCAGGGGTAACCAAGGAGTCACCAATGGGCATGTGTACATTGGTGTGGAGCCAGTCCAAGGGGAGCTTGGGGCTTGGAGTAGAGTTGAGCTAGATCAACGTGGGTGAGTTAGTAGTCAAAGTCATATGGGGGACGAAGAAGACAAAGACTCGGGTCAACCCATAAGAGTCTATACATTGGGGTGCAGCATAGTCCAAGTGAGTGGACGAAGTGGTGTCGAAGGCAAGAGCTAGAGTAGGTGAGCCAGAGGCAAGGAGCGTTGAAGCGCCAAGGGTGTGGAGCTGGGGGTAGGCAAGCTGAGCTTGGTGAGGTGAGTTGAGTTGGGGTCACTCTCAAGGAATCTCGGAGAAGGGGCAGAGTTTGGAGATCATCTGAGGAGATAGTATGGGTTGAGTAAGAGCTTGGGAGTGAAGAGGCATTGAAGGGGTGGTATGGGACACTCTGGAGCCAGGGCTCGTGTGAAGAGTCACGCATGCACCATTCCGCTGTGCATGTGCCAAGTTGAGTTTTGAAAGAGGGACTTGCACCAGGTGGGAGGTGTAGTCTGTGGATCAGAAAGGGCTTGACCGAAGAGGGAGTCACAAGTATGATTTGGTAGTGCCACACGGGGATTGGAATTTCTTGGTGTCAGAAAAGTGAAAAGTTGTCCCAGCCCGCTAGCCCCGTGACATTACTCATGGGGAACCTTTGCATATAAATACTTTCTAGTAAAAAGAAGAGTAGTTGAAAAATTTTGTGTTGTGGACAAATGTCACACTCTAATATCTTCTTTTACCAGAAAAAACTATTTAATTTTTTTCAAAAGTCATCTCATTTTGTGTGCCAGCTACCCATTCTAAATTTCCCTCTAATTTCTAGCGTGTAGCTTTGATGCATTTCTTACATTTTGGCCTTCTATTCCACGTAATTTCCAATTTGTAGTTCTAGGTACCTACCTACAATAAGCACAACTTTAAGCAGAATAGAATCCGATGTGAACACTCATGATGGCGTGCAACATTTGTAGTCGGTACAAAAATGAAGATGTAGACAACTCACATGCATTTTGAACTACAAATAAAATTTGATGTGAACAATCAAGACTAATGACTGCAAAACTGTCAAAACCATCAAAAGTGCTTTTATAAGCTGGCCCAACCTCAGTCCATAAAAATAAAAATCGTGTTCTTAGAAGGGTTGTGCATATAGCAAGGATTCAGTCAGATGACAAGTTGGTTGCACAGTGGATTGGTCCACATTCATACTTTCATCTACCTTAACGTTTAGGTTTTGCAGCCCTGGTGCATTTCACTTTTTCGTACATTTTGGCCTCTTTTTGGCCTTCTTTTCCCCCCAATTTCCATTGCGGAGACTCCTCCACATTTTCTTTCCTTTTCCAGGGACTCATCTCACTAAATTAATGGGTGTTTCTTTCTTTTCTTTTTTTTATATTGTATGATGCGATTTGAACTTAAGACCTCCCAGAAGAGAGGCTTCGTAGCTTTCCGCTGCACTGTGGGGTTATCCCCGGTGCTTCTTTCTTTTATTATTGAATAATTAAGTGACTTCACTTTTTCTTTTTCTTTTTTAAATTAGTGTTTGGAATTGTTGTCTATGTGTAATCGAAAATATTTTTCCTTGGTTATATTATATATGAGTATAAATTAATTCAGATTAATTAATTTAAAATTGTGGAAGTGGTAATTCAATATAATAAATAATGATGGAGATAAATAATTTTAAAGTAATTTTAAATTTCAATTATTTTAGCATTAGAAATTCATCTCTTTTAATGAGTTATAAATAATACAATAATAACAATTTAATAGAGGTTTGAATCTTGGTGGTAAGAATCATAATATCACACTTAACCATCACACTATGTCATTATTGACTAGAAATAAATATTTTCTTAACTTTCCTTTAAGAACTAAAATAGTTTGTCAACTTTGTCATGGGTTGATTTTGTGGGTCTAAATCATTTTTATAGGTGTGGATCTTATAGCTTGCCAATCTAATATAGAATACTACACATTTCTATCTTCTAAATTCTTCATCTTTCTTTGATTCATGTGTATGTTCCTTAGATGCAAATTATTTGTTCTTGATATTTGATTATTAAGGATGTCAATTAATGTCCAAACATGAACACCTTTAAAATACCAATACATAACAATAATCATGTGAAATGTACATAGCAAGTTAGCTCATGGTAGGAATGAAATATGTGATTTTCAACAAAATTTAAGTACATTTTAAAATCCAATGGTTACATCCATGGGTGTAATATCAATCTTGTAGTTGTAAGATTGGACTAATATAAGGGAAAGGTAATGTTGATGCAATGAATGAATGTCTAGATGTTGAGGATATAGTAAATGGAAAGAATGTGAGAAAATATGTAGAAATGGATAAGCTACAACCGTAATTAGGAATTTGTCTAAATGAGGATGACTAAAGGATCAAATAATTGTCCCAACTTAACACAATATTATTTTGCTATCTTCCAATATGTAATTGCATTAAGTAGTTATCTCAAAATGGGCCTAAAAGTCGATATGAATTAGTATGAGTATATGCAAATTTTATCAAACATTTCTCTACCACTTTGAGGTGTATGTAAATCCTAATATGATCACATGTTTTAAAATAAATGAGCACTCACAAACATGTATTTAAAGTAAAAATTTAGACATAAAAAAGATATTAGGTATATAAAAGGTAATTAACCCTTATACAAATCATGTGTGTTCATCCCTTAGCATACATGCTACACATGCACTTAAAAAATAGAGAAAAGTTGTGAAATGAGCACCTTACATCATGCAACAAAAATTGTAATTAAATTACTATAAATGATCATGAAAAGAAGGGGAGAATAGGGTCAGAAAATTTCCACTTGTACAAAAAATAGTATGATGTTCTACCCTATGTGGTGACCATAGAATGAAGTTGTTAGATATGGTCACTTACACATTGTTTGTTTCTTATTCCTATTGTATACCTATCATTATGCATCTTAAGTTTATTTATTTATTACCTATTTAGTACTAGGTGGTGAAAGAAATAAAAAGATAAACACTAAAATGTTTCTTTTCTACGTGTGGTTATGTATGCAATTAGTGTAAACTAAGTAGAAATCAAGGTTATGTCAAGGTAAACTAGATGCAAACTTAGGTACCTACAAACATCTCTAACCAACCAAACCTCAATTAAAAACCATAATGACATAAGATGGATGATATGATCAATTTATAAATGAATCTATGATATCTGGATTAATACAACACTTGAAAAATTAAATTATATTGCTAAGATGCAATAAATAAGAAAATAAAGGAATTAGATTCACTTGGATTAAAAAGTGGCCAAGTTATGAAAGTTTTTGAGAATCTATATCTATAATTGCTTGTAAAAATTTTAAGCAATAGTGGGAAAGTACAAGACTACTAAACGTTAAAATAACTTGTGAGAAGGTAATGTTCTATCCTATGAACCACTAGGAAGACATTGTCTAGGGGGAAACCATATATAAGGAGGTAGTAGGGACTTGAAACCCTACAAGAAGCCTAGTAGCAGCATATATTAGGTATACATAGATGGAAAGATAAAGTATATATGCAGAGATCTAGAGTATTGAAATAAAAATGAGCTACCTAGGTTTGGAAAATTATTTATAGTATTAATGTTCATGACCACAATAAAAATTATCTCATAATAGAAGCTTGAAAATAACCCTCCTATTAATTTTTGAAATATTTTAGTATTCGAACTGATTCCTCAACCTTGCAACTCTCTCAAGTCACTTATATCACTTTTATAGTGTTGTAGAAATGACAAATATGACAAGGCATGCATTTGTTTATTATATCTAAGCTTCAAGAACCCTTTTATGTGTTCTCTTCTCATTTATATTCCTCTATGGATGCATTGGTAGATATATTCACCTTTCCTTTATTTAAGACCTTTTGTAATCAATTGACATGGGAATAGGCTAAGTTGACATAATTGGAGTCACTTTCTAGCTCCAAGACTTATGTACTAGTCATCTAGTCATCCAAGGGAAAGGGTAAGAAGAAATAGATGACCAAGAAAAAAAATACACTAGGCAGTGAGAGTTCCTCTAAGCCCAAGTAGAAGTTAGCTCAAAAATTATAATCCACACCTAAAATTGACAAATTTTCTAAGCTTGGTGATTCTCCTAGATATGAAAATAATTGAGGAAATTTGTATAAAAAATTTTTAAGACAAGAGGTAGGATTAGGACCACAATATCATTAAAGGGACAAAGTGGCATAGGATATCTCATGGAAGAATATGTGAATCTTAAAATGGGCATTATGTCTTAGCTAAACACCACTTTGGATGGAATTCAGGTAAAAATTAGAACAATTGAACCACTATCTATATATTTCCCAAGATGTAAGAATAAACATCTTTTACATGTGTTTTCTTTAGATAAAACTATTTATTTCTAATTATGTGATAAAAACCATTCTATCACTTATTCCAATCAACTTTCAGTCCTAGGAAGATTAATAAATAAAACTACTATAGTCGATGAAGAATTAAACTATATAGTGAAGAAGTGAACCAATAATTTTTTATAACATCAATCTATTAATCCAACCCTTTATAGAGGCCTCATAAATTGGGAAGTGAATTAGTGGGGAATGCAATAGATTGGACCTCCTAACTCTTCTTAGTGGGGACTGCAAGATTGGCCAAATCATGAATGGTGAAATTCACAGTGGTCACATCCGTGATGGATGAATTAGACATTGTCTCAATAGCCCTGGCCTTAGAAATTCCCACCTTTGTATGGAACCTAGAATACTCAACAATAATGGGTAGTCCATCAAAGTTATAATCAACCATTTTCAAGACAACAAAGATACTTTTGAAATCAACAACAAACTCTATTAACTAGCCCAAATAATATACCAAGCCAATAATAGATGAAAGCAATTAATCAATCATGGGTTCCTTCCCCTATATCCAATGTAAAAAAGTAATAGGCAAGGTGCAAAAGTCTAATTGGATGAGTAGGACAACATATCTAGGATAATTGTTATCCACCTAAATAACCTTCAACTATGGTCAAGAAAATCCCTAGTACATAGACCTTCTCCCTCTACAATTGTTAAAATCATTGATGAACAAGAATCTTCATTTTTTTCTAAAAAGTAATCATAGGAAGAGATAACTAATGCAAAAAAATACCCCATAACAAAATCTAGAGATCCAAAGAGCTTCTCCAAACAAAGTACTATTTCCCAATTTACTTCAATAAGACATTTCGCATAAATAAGTTCCATCTATATATATTCAACCCCTCATTGAATCTAAATTACTCCATGAAAGTTGATGATTGGGCATTTAAATTCCTCTCTTTTAAGCCATTAGGAAAATTCTAGACCCAATAAACTAATCAAATTAACCTATGTTAAGACCCAAGGCATAAAGAGAAAGTCTCTTAAAACCATCCATGTAGAGGGGAAATTGGTCAATCTGCTAGTCAAAGAAATGCTTATTCTTAAATATGGTGAACTAGGTAATCCAATACTAAATGTATTGGTTGATCTAGGAGTTAACATTAATGTCATGATAGTTTATTCAATGAAAAAATTTCTCTTACAGGTGTACAACCCACCTCCATGATTATGCAAATAAATGACCAATCTATTACAATTCTAAAAGGAATATTGATAGATATATTTATTGAGATAGAATAATGGGAATTCCCTATTAATTTCTTAATAATGGAACTAAGGAATTGAAAAATACATATACCCTTATCTTGGTAAGACCATGGTAAGAAACAACTAAAACTTTGATTGATTGTAGAACCAAGGACATGGTTGTGTCCAATAGCATTGACATAAGGAAAATATTATTGTATCCCCCAACTAAACCTTCCCTAAAATACTTGTACAAGGTTTTGGTTGATGAAATAGATTGTGGAAAAATAGTGCCTCCCTTGCCATGGTAGTCATCACACAACACTTAAACAACTTGGGAGGAGATATATTTTGATATGCAAGAAGACATAACTCACATAATAATAGATGGTAGTTGTAAATGGTAGCTCTAGACCTGTTCAAACATAAACAAACAACACAATGTTAGTCATCAAACACATCTAAAATAATCATTCCCCATGGAATTCATTCAAATGCCAAGAACAAGAAATAAACAAAGATAATAAAATAAAAGCTACTAAATCTTGCTCAAAACATTCAAACCCTCAATCCCATGGGGGAATTGGTGTCATTTTGATGTGGAAAATAGCCCTTTCCCAATTCCTTGCAAGCTTTGATGATGAACAATGGTGCTCCTTGATAAATTTGCAATAGCTTAGCTATGGTGATGAAAAACTATGAAAACTTGGATGAAATGTTGATGAATTTGCTCAAAACCTGTAGATAATAACCTTGCATAAAGTTCTGGATCCAAAATCCATAGAAGAGCCCTCCATTTATAGGAAAGAATGATGGAGGAATGAAAGATATGAAGATGTGGGAATAAACATAAGCTAATGGCATTGTGTTGCTTGTCAACATGCTAGTGGAAAGAGGTGGAGAACATTTTGATGAATGTGCAAATAAATGCAATTAGGTGGAAATTTGAAATTTGAAAGTTGACTTCTGGAGGAAGTTGTGGAAGAGGAGTTAATGCCACTTGGCTCAAGAAAAAGGACTTCTAAGAGATATAAATACCATGTTGTAGGACAAGACCTTTTGGGAGGGAGATTTCAAAATGAGGGAATATTCCAACTTGATGCCCTTTTGAATGAAAATAGAAGAATTTATAAATCAATTAAATTGATTTACTTGTGCAAGTTGTAAAATCTAGAGGATTTGATGGATTGGAGTTAGAGTTAATCAGGTTTTAATTAACTTAGATGGAGATTAGTTTGATTTGACATTTTGACTTAGACTTCTGGATTTATTTAAATCAAATGGGAGGAATAATGAACATTAGATTTAATTAAATAAAGTTTGATTTATTGAATTAAAGGGATGATGTTATATTTAATCAAATACAGGTTAATTTATTTAATTAAAGGAAGATTATGATTTAATCAAATAAAGGGATTTATTTAATTAAGAGAAGAACATTAGGATTAATAAAAAAAATGATTTATTTAACTAAAAGAAGATAATGGTTTAATCAAATAGAGTTGATTTATTTAATTAACAAAGGAATTATGATGAATTAATTAAATAAGGATTATTTAATTAACTAGCTAATTAAGAAATGATTTGGGAAGAATTGATGTTAGTGGATCAAGATCAAGTGTGTGATATCAATCAGTATATGTACCTATTGCGTTGGTTCAAAGAATAACATTGTCGAGATCAAAATTCAATTTTTATTTTTTTCGGATGCCCCACTATTGCCCTAGCAGAAAGAAGAATTACATTGGTATATTTCCCCCTCGAGAGATCGAGAGGAAATGTTAATTTTCTTATCGAGACCACAATTAAATGGGAGGGGAGTGGTCCTACTATTTAGAGGATGAAAGATAATTCTTTAGAGAGATCACATATTTGATGCAAACAATTTTGATGATGTATAGACAGTCATTGGCCATGGGTAGCTAGCCTCATGTATATTTTTGAGCTATCACACAAATTTGGATAGAAATGTTAGTAAAGATAGAAGAATAAGAAGAATAAGATGGATGGATTAACCCTTGATTGCTAGAAGATACAAGAGTCCAACAAGTCTACGAAGCATTAAGACTTTATTAGATTAACGATGAGTGATGATGATGCATTTCTTATCAAGAATTGGGATTTTAAAAGGGCTTACTTACCTTATGTTTGATAACACACATAGGCATGATGCATCAAGGTACACAAAAACTAGGATGACGTTGTACCTAGTGTGATGGACTTTGACTCGACAATCAGATAGGAGTACTCTTGTTCACACATGACATACAAAACCTTATTTAAAATGTAGTTTAGATATTTCAAACATCTTGGACCAAACATAGAAAGGAAATCCTTCCTATGTGGTCAACAAGACACCTAAAACACACTCCCTACAGACCAAACAAAGTAGGCATGACCAAGGTTATATTACAAGAACATCTAACAAGCACATTAGATAAAAAGATAATGATCATTGCCCCATTCATTTCTCTCTGAATCTCTTTGTTTGGACATCATCAAGAGGTCATTGGAATGAGTGCAATACGATAAGCAAAAAGACAAAGATCAAGTAAAAAAACAAGCTAATGTTCTTCATACCGTTAGCCAAGACTAAACTACAGTGATGCCTGATGTTGATGTCCATTGTAGGAAGGATACATCCTAGGACATGATGTTATTAGATGATTTGGGATTGACTGGATGATAGGCTATTAATACCAAGAGTTGACTAGCTTGTTTACCTAGTGACCTAGACTTGAGATCTTGATATTTGAGTTTTCACTTTTTATTTTCTATACTTGTTTTTGATTGTTTCACCAAAGGTTGAGGATGATGATGATTGATTTATTGTGAGTGAATGTTTATTGCAGGTGAAAGTGAGATGGGATGGATGTATTTTTCAAATATTTTGATGTTTTTAATGTTTTTAAATGTTTTGAGGTTGTTTTTGGTATTTCCAGGTGTTTTGCACATG
>VDFB02360807.1:0-23519 GCA_007258455.2 Sequoia sempervirens | reverse complement strand
TTTTAATTTTTTTGAAAAATAAATGAACCATAGGGTTTATTGTCAAAAGAATGCTCGCAAAGTTTTGGAAAATTATGAAATTAGGATTTCAGGCCCTATTTTTAGGAAAAACCCTAAAACTAGAATCTTTACAGGAAAGGATCAAATTGATTTTGATTGGTTTATTTTACGTCATGATCACATTGGTCTATCCAGAATTGTCAAAAAATCAATTTTTCTCTAGTGGGTCTATTTCACTTTTTTAGAAGAAAAGTTAGGACCTCTAAGGTCATAAATGGAGGATGGCCAGATAATAGGTGTCAAAATATAAGTGTTAAACACTACACAAAATGATCTACAAAAAAAGTTGTTCAAAAAATGGTGAATAGAGGAGGGGAATTCAAAAGGTTGAAAATTGCAAAAAATGACTGTCTGGAGCACAAAAACACCTCTACTGGCTAGGGTTGCCCAAGGTTTCAAGTAGTCAGAAGTGATTTAAAGGTTTGCAGCTAAAAGTAGTTTCTTTCTAGATTTGAATAGGCTTTCCAACGAATTCATCAACCAGTCCAGAGGAATCATCAAACGCCGTGAAATGCAGATCGAGTGAAGACACACCATGGGAAACAAAAGGGTCACAAGGAAAAGTTTAGGAAAAGCACCCTTGCTATCCAAGGGCACCCAAGATTTCAAGTAGTGAAAAGTGATTTTAGGGTTGGCAACTACAAACGATTCCTTTCCATATTTGAGCAGGATTTCCAACGAGTACAACATCTAGGTCACATGATTTGTAAAATGCCTAGAAATGAAGATCCAATGGAAAATGAAGAAATTCAATTTTAAAACTAACTCTAGTGGATAAAATTTCCCCTAAAAGCCAGGGGTTCCCAGGATCTAGAGCCATCAAAAGTTACTATTAGGGTTTGCAAAATTGGTTATTCTTCTCAGAATTCTTCAGGCTTTCTAATGAATTTATCAACTAGCTCAACGAATTCATCACATGCTCGAAATTGCAGATCAAGTACAAATGTCTCATAAAAGGGGAAAATTGCAAATCATGAGAATGATAAAAAAATGGCTAACTCTGGCAAAGAAAAGTGCCCTTGCAAGCCAGGGGCTCATAGAAATTAAGGCATTCAAAACTAGTTTTTAGGGTTAGTCACTTCCAAGAGACTCATAAACAAATGATAGAAGAAAACCCACATGAAAAAAAAACCCTCTATAAAAGAGAGAATAAAAGAAATTAATCATGCACAAATGATGTAATAAGTGATGAATGGAGGACTCATCATGACCCCCCAAGGACTATATGAATAAAAAATATATAATCAATAGCCCCCCCATAAGAGGGTATGAGTGATATTGGAAATCCCCCCATAATGAAGAAGCTCCTATGTCGATGATGAATGTTTGAATACCAAAGAGTATCCAATGTATGAAAACAACATGCCTCTCCTTAGGAAGAAATAAGTGTAATGGTTTATGTAGAAGCAAATCCAAATCCAATATGGGAGATGAAGGTAGAACCTTGTTGCACCTAAAATTAATTTTTTTGCTTCATTAAGGCATTTTGATAAAAATGGTTAAAATCTCGTAAAATGGTCATCAAAAGTTAAAGAAGGTCAAATTTTCTAAACATAGAAATTTTCTATTTTCTAAATTTTTTGAAAAATAAATGAACCATAGGGTTTATTGTCAAAAGAATGCTCGCAAAGTTTTGGAAAATTATGAAATTAGGATTTCAGGCCCTATTTTTAGGAAAAACCCTAAAACTAGAATCTTTACAGGAAAGGATCAAATTGATTTTGATTGGTTTATTTTACGTCATGATCACATTGGTCTATCCAGAATTGTCAAAAAATCAATTTTTCTCTAGTGGGTCTATTTCACTTTTTTAGAAGAAAAGTTAGGACCTCTAAGGTCATAAATGGAGGATGGCCAGATACTAGGTGTCAAAATATAAGTGTTAAACACTACACAAAATGATCTACAAAAAAAGTTGTTCAAAACATGGTGAATAGAGGAGGGGAATTCAAAAGGTTGAAAATTGAAAAAATGACTGTTTGGAGCACAAAAACACCTCTACTGGCTAGGGTTGCCCAAGGTTTCAGGTAGTTAGAAGTGATTTAAAGGTTTGCAGCTAAAAGTAGTTTCTTTCTATATTTGAATAGGCTTTCCAATGAATTCATCAACTAGTCCAGAGGAATCATCAAACGTTGTGAAATGCAGATCGAGTGAAGACACACCATGGGAAACAAAAGGGTCACAAGGAAAAGTTGAGGAAAAGCACCCTTGCTATCCAAGGGCACCCAAGATTTCAAGTAGTGAAAAGTGATTTTAGGGTTGGCAACTACAAACGATTCCTTTCCATATTTGAGCAAGATTTCCAACTAGTACAACATCTAGGTCACAGGATTTATAAAATGCCTGGAAATGAAGATCCAATGGAAAATGAAGAAATTCAATTTTAAAACTAACTCTAGTGGATAAAATTTCCCCTAAAAGCTAGGGGTTCCCAGGATCTAGAGCCATCAAAAGTTACTATTAGGGTTTGCAAAATTGGTTATTCTTCTCAGAATTCTTCAGGCTTTCCAATGAATCTATCAACTAGCTCAACGAATTCATCACATGCTCAGAATTGCAGATCAAGTACAAATGTCTCATAAAAGGGGAAAATTGTGAATCATGAGAATGATAAAAAAATGGCTAACTCTGGCAAAGAAAAGCGCCCTCTCAAGCTAGGGGCTCTTAGAAATTAAGGCATTCAAAACCAATTTTTAGGGTTAGTCACTTCCAAGAGATTCATCCCATATTTAGTCTAGCTCTATAGCAAATCCATTTTCCAGCTCAGAGGACCTATCAAATGCTAACAATCAAAGATTGAACGAACATAAAAAGTGGTGGAGTCAAGAGTAGAAAAGTGCCTCTGAAGGTTGGGGCACCTAGGATTTTAGGCAACCAAATGCAGTTTTTGGGGTTTGTAACCTCTAAGAAGTTCATCTCATATTTCTTCAAGATTTCCAATGAATCCAACATCTAGTTCACTAGATCTCCTAAACAAAAAAAATGACAGATAAAGTAGAAAATTCATCCAAACATCAAAAAACATTGAAAATTGAAAAACATAAAAAATGGCTAACTCCATTGAAGAAAAGCGCCCCTGCAAACTAGGGTCACCTAAGCTTTCAAGGGGGTAAATGTGATTTTTAGGGTTTACAACCTCTAGGAGATCTTTATCAATTTTGATCATGCTCTGTAATGAGTCTTTCATCCAATTCACAAGATTTGTAAAATGTCCAGAATCAAAGATCAAACGAAGGTGTTTCATCAAGGAAAAGTTGAAAATCATGAAAAATGTTCTAACAGTGCAAAGTTGGACATCTTATCTCAAAGAGGCATCCAAGTCAACTTGAGTTAGAAATTTTTTGAAAGACATCTCCATGCTTTAACCATCATGTTTTCTAGGGATTCTTCAAGTCCACAGATATTTTCACGTGATGACTTCTAAATTTAGGGATTTTGTGAGTTAACTGCTTCTTTCACCTCCAAACTTTACTTTAGAAATTTATTTGGGCATCTATTCTTCATTATTTTCTAGGTTAGCTTCAACAAGTAAAAAAATAATTTTCTTCTCAACAACATTTGGAGGATCAAAAGAAGGGTGTTTTCAAAGTTTTTCACCGAAGAACACTTTTCCATTATCCCTTTTTCCAAGGCATCACTTTTTAGAAACAAAAGATCATAGTTTTCAACTTCCATTGATTTAGGTCTATTTCTTTTTCATTCTTCTCTAAGATTAGAAATTTTTTTGTTACCTTCTTCAACTTCCACTTTTCTAGGGTTTCTTGCATTTTCAATAAAAAGTAGCTTTTTTCATAAACCTAACAACCTGGGTTTATTTAGTACAAAATTAGCCACAAAACCCAAACCTCATATTTCTCAATGCTATTAGATTTCAATGATCCATATCATCAATGCTATAGATTTTTGGATTAGATTGTATGTCATATTTTAGAAAAAACACTATCTTCTTCAGGAACAACTTAGTTTTTTGAAAAACTAATGATCTGGGTCTCTTCAACACATGAGCACCGACAAAACCCACATCTCCAATTTTTCTCAAAATAAAATTCTTTGCAACTTCTATTTTTGAGGGGTTCTCGCATGTTGGTGAAAAATTACTTTTTCTAAAAATGGACGATCTAGATCTATTCTAAACAACATTCTCTGCAAAACCCATATCTTAGTTTTTTTCTCAAAAAATATGCCCTTTTTCTAATGAAGATTCAAAATATTTGCCTCTATTACCTCTACTGCTTCTACTTTTGAAAAAACTCTATCTTTTTGAAGAACAACTTAGTTTTTCAAAAATTGGACGATCTTGGTCTCTTTAGCACACAAGCACCTACAAAACCCATATCTTTGATTCTTCTCAAAAAAATTGTTTCGTAGCTTCTATTTTTGAGAGGGTTCTCACATGTTGGTGAAAACACTAGCTTTTTGAAAAATCAATGATCTAGGTCTAATCAAAATGACATTTTCTACAAAACCCATATCTCATATTTTTATCCAAAAATATGCCCTATTCCTAAAGAAGATTCAAGAAATTTGTTGTTGTTACCTCTACTACATCTACTTTTTAAAAAAAACTCTATCTTTTTAACGAACAACTTAGTTTTTCAAAAAATGAACGATATGGGTCTCTTCAACACATGAGCACCTACAAAACACATATCTCCAATTTTTCCCAAAAAAATTTGCTTCACAACTTCTATTTTTGAGGGGTTCTCGCATGTTGGTGAAAAAATCATTTTTTCAAAAAACGAACAATTTGGGTCTATTCAAAATGACATTTTCTACAAAACCCATATCTCATATTTTTCTCCAAAAATCTGCCCTTTTTCTGAAGATTCAAAAAAAATTCCTTTGTTACCTCCACTACTTCTACTCTTCAAGAAACTCTATCTTTTTTAGGAACAACTTAGTTTTTCAAAAAATAGATGATCTGGGTCTCATCAGCACACGAGCACCTACAAAACCCATATCTCTAATTTTTCCCAAAAAAGTCTATTTCGTAGCTTCTATTTTTGAGGGGTTCTCGCATGTTGGTGGAAAAAATAGTTTTTTAAAAAATAGACGATCTAGGTCAATTCGAAATGACATTCTCTACAAAACTCATATCTCATATTTTTCTCCAAAAAATCTATCATTTTTTCTAAAGAAGATTCAAAAAAATTTCCTCTACTTCCTCTACTTCTACTTTTAAAAAAACTATCTTTTTCAGGAACAACTTAGTTTTTCAAAGAACATACAATCTAGGTCTCTTTAGCACACGAGCACCAAGAAAACCCATATCTCAATTTTTTCACAAAAAAGTTTGCTTCATAGCTTCTATTTTTGAGGGGTTCTCACATGTTGGTGAAAAAATCAGTTTTACAAAAAAAGGACGATCTGGGTCTATTAAAAAAAACATTCTCTACAAAAGCCATATCTCAGATTTTTCTCCAAAAATCTGCCCTTGTTCTGAAGAAGATTCAAAAAAATTGAGTCTTCTACCTCTACTGCTTCTACTTTTCAAAAACTTTTTCTAAGGAATAACTTATTTTTTTTTAAAACGAACGATCTAGTTTTGTTTAGCACACGACCACCTACAAAACCCATATCTGATTTTTCCTAAAAAGAAAATTCCATAGCTTCTATTTTTGAGGGGTTCTTGCATGCTAGTGAAAAACTCAATTTTTCAAAAAATAGATGATCTGGGTCTATTCAAAACAACATTCTCTACAAAACCCATATCTCAAATTTTTCCCTAAAAATCTACCCTTTTTCTTGAAGAAGATTCAAAATATTTGCCTTTGTTACCTCTACTAGTTCTATTGTTCAAAAAAATCTATCTTTTATAGGAACAACTTATTTTTTCAAAAAATGGGCGATCTGGGTCACTTAAACATACGAGCACATACAAACCCCATATCTCCATTTTTTCTCAAAAAAAATTGTTTTAGAGCTTCTAGTTTTTAGAGGTTCTTGCATGTTGGTGAAAAAATCATTTTTTCTAAAAACACATGATTTGGGCCTATTCATAACGTCATTCTCTACAAAACCCTTATCTCAAAATTTTCTCCAAAAATCTGCCCTTTTTTGAAGAAGATTCAAAACATTTTCCTTTGCTACCTTTACTACTACTTTTCAAAAAACTCTATCTTTTTCAAGAACAACTTAGTTTTTTTTTAAAACGGATGATCTAGGTCTCATCAACACATGAGCACCTACAAAACCCATATCTCTAATTTTTCTCAAAAAAATTTGCTTCACAACTTCTATTTTGAGGGGTTTTTGCGTGTTGGTTAAAAAATTAGTTTTTTAAAAAATAGACGATCTGGGTCTCTTCAGCACACGATTACCTACAAAACCCATATCTCTTATTTTTCCCGAAAAATTTGCTCTACAACTTCTATTTTTTAGGGGTTCTCGCACGTTGGTGAAAAAAATAGTTTTTTTTAAAAATGGACAATCTGGGTCTATTCAGAATGGCATTCTCTACAAAACCCATATCTAAGATTTTTCTCCCCAAATCTGTCCTTTTTTTGAAGAAGATTCAAAAAAATTGCCTCTGTTACCTCTACTACTTCTACTTTTCAAAAAACTCTTATCTTTTTCAAGAACAACTTAAGTTTCCACAAAACAGACGATCTAGGTTTCTTTGACACACAAGCACCTACAAAACCCACTTCTCCAATTTTCCCCAAAAAAATTTCTTCACAGCTTCTATTTTTGAGGTGTTCTCGCATGCTAGTGAAAAGATTGGTTTTTTGAAAAACAGACGATCTAGGTCTCTTAAGCACACAAGCACCTACAAAACCCATCTTTCAAAATTTTCCCGAATAAATTTGCTTCTCAACTTCCATTTTTGAGGGGTTCTCGCATGTTGGTCAAAACATCAGTTTTATAAAAAAGGGACGATTTGGGTCTATTAAAAACGACATTCTCTACAAAACTTACATCTCAGATTTTTCTCCAAAAATCTACCCTTTTTCTTAAGAAGATTCAAAAAAATTTCCTCTACTACCTCTACTACTACTTTTCAAAAAACTCTATCTTTTTGAGGAACAAATTAGTTTTTTGAAAAATAGACGATATGGGTCTCTTCAGCAGACAAGCACCTACAAACACACATATCTTTGATTTTTCCCAAAAAAATTTGCTTCACAGCTTCTATTTTTGAGGGGTTCTCGTGATGTTATGAAAAATTAGTTTTTGAAAAATGAACGGATCTATGTGTCTATTCAAAACAACATTCTAAGCAAACCCTATATTCAATTTTTCTTCTCAAAAATCTACCCATTTTTGAAGATTCAACAATTTTGCCTCTGTTACCTCCAATACTTCTACTATTAAAAAAATTCTATCTTTTTCAAGAACAACTTAGTTTTTCAAAAAATGGATGGTCTGGGTCTCATAAGCATATAAGCACCTACAAAAGCCATATCTCTGAATTTTCCCAAAAAAATTGTTTCATAGCTTCTATTTTTGAGGGGTTCTCGCATGTTGGTGGAAAAATTAGTTTTTCAAAAAATAGATGATCTGGGTCAATGCAGAATGGCATTCTCTACAAAACCCATATCTTAGATTTTTCTCCAAAAATCTACCCTTTTTCTAAAGAAGATTCAAAAACTTTGCCTCTGCTACTTCTACTTCTACTCTTAAAAAAACTTTATCTTTTTCAAGAACAATTTAGGCTTTCAAACAATAGATAATCTGGGTCTTTTCAGCACATGAGCACCTACAAAACCCATATCTCTGATTTTTCCCAAAAAAAATTCTTCATAGCTTCTATTTTTGAGGGGTTCTCATATGGTGAAAAAATTAGTTTTGGAAAAAAAGGACAATTTGGGTCTATTCAGAACAACATACTCTACAAAACCCATATCTCAGATTTTTCTCCAAATATTTGCCCTTTTTTTTGAAGATTCAAAAAATTTGAGTTTTCTACCTCCACTGCTTCTACTTTTCAAAAAAATCTTTCTCAAGAAAAACTTAGTTTTTCGATAAATCGACAATCTGAGTCTCTTTAGCACACGAGCACCTACAAAACCCATATCTCCAATTTTTCTTGAAAATATTTGCTTCGCAGCTTCTATTTTTGAGGGGTTCTCACATGTTGGTGAAAAACTCAAATTTTCAAAAACCATACGATCTAGGTTTATTCAAAGCGACATTCTCTACAAAACCCATATCTAATATTTTTCCCTAAAAATCTACCCTTTTTCCCGAAGAAGATTCAAAATATTTGCCTCTTACCTCTACTACTTCTACTATTAAAAAAACTCTATCTTTTTTAGGAACAACTTATTTCTTCAAAAAATGGATGATCTAGGTCACTATAGCACATGAGCACCTACAAACCCCATATCTTCGTTTTTTCCCAAAAAAAATTGTTTCAAAGCTTCTATTTTTGAGGGGTTCTTGCATGTTGGTGAATTTTATTTATTTTTCTAAAAACAAATGATCTAGGCCTATTCAAAACAACATTCTCTACAAAACCCGTATCTTAGATTTTTCTCCAAATATTTTCCCTATTTCTAAAGAAGATTAAAAAAAAATTCCTCTACTACCTCTATTGTTTCTACTTTTCAAAAAACTCTATCTTTTTCAAGAACACCTTAGTTTTTTTTAAAAATGGACAATCTAGGTCTCATCAACACACAACACCTACAAAACCCATATCTCTGATTTTTCATGAAAAAATTGCTTCACAACTTCTATTTTGAAGGGTTTTTGCGTGTTGGTGAAAAAATTAGTTTTGCAAAAAATGCATGATCTGGGTTTATTTAGAACGAAATTCTCTACAAAACCCATATCTCAATTTTTTCTCCAAAAATCTACCCTTTTTTCTGAAGATGATTCAAAAAAATTTCCTCTACTACCTCTATTGCTTCTACTTTTAAAAAAACTCTTATCTTTTTCAAGAACAACTTAGTTTTTCAAAAAACAGACAATCTAGATCTCTTCAGTGCACGAGCACCTACAAAACCCATATCTAATATTTTTCTCCAAAAATCTACCCTTTTTTTGAAGAAGATTCAATTTTTTTTCCCTTGTTACCTCTACTACTACTTTTAAAAAAACTCTATCTTTTTAGGAACAACTTACTTTTTCGAAAAATGGACGATCTAGGTCTCTGCAACACATGAGCACCTAGAAAACCCATAACTCTATTGGAAGAATGAAGAAGAACATCTCATTTTGTTGTTTTATATTGTCATCGATGTCACCATGTTAAATGAGTTACAACTATAAGATTAAGTCTTAATTTGATCCAGTATTCTGGACTGGTATCTAAACCGATATGTAGTTTACATCCCCCAGTATTTTGGTCCACAATATTTTATTGTTTCTTGTGGCTTTGGGAAATGGTTTATGGATGTTGGGAGTAGGTATATTCAGAATCTCATGGATTCAGATGCTCATATGGTGTATTGACATTATTTTGTTGTTGCATTTTTCTATTAGTTCTATCTATGGTCGACCTAATGGATAGATGATGTAATAGTAAATTAATTTTGTCTTACAGATATATGTGTGACCTATCTTAGGTCCATGTCGACATGATGTAGTGTGCAATGCATTTGAATTTTCTATGAAAGATTTTTTGAAAGGTTGAAGCTGACAGTTGGTATTTTTGATGAATAAGAGTTGCATCTAATTACGCTGACCTAATTGATGCTTGTGGATGTATCTGTTATATATTAGACAATTTTGAAGAAGTGTGAATATGATGAAGTTTGTCAAGTCAGTTTACTGAGCTTCATTGGAACTTAATCAACACTTGTGAGGTGTACATTATTAGTTCATTTTTTGGTAGTAAGCTATTTTTCTCATTGTAATTCTATAGGCAATGAGCCTATCTTTTGGACAGCGAGTCCTGGCAGTGAGCCACCCCATTTTGTAATATTTTATAACCAATTACACTATATTGTGAGCTAACACTCACCGTGGTTTTTCCCATTTTGGGTTTTCCACATAAAAATCATTGTGTTCATGTGTTGTGTGATTGCATGTTCTGTTAATGCTCTTATTTATCTTTTTTGTTATATGCATCATAGTAATTGGACAGTATTTGTTCAGAAATTTTAAGAAGATATTGATTCACCCCCCACTCTCAGTATCTTGGATATTTAACAATTGGTATCAGAGCTTGGTTCCTCTGGAGAAGCCTAACAACTTGAGGAAGATCCTAAATATGGAACAAATGAATGATAAAGAACAACTCGGGGCTGCACTTGAGGATCCTAACAAAGTTGAAAGTGAAAATAGAGATTATAATGAAAATATTGAAGATGCAAATGATGTGTCTATAAATTAAAAGATCAATTGAAGAAGTTCAAAGGACATAGGGAAGTAAGTAAGTAGTTGAACCAATCTAATGAAGAGATCACCGATTTGAAGGTGCAAGTAGAGGAGAAGAAAATAATTGAAGAATGTCTAAATAAAATGGTGCAAAGCAAGTCTAATGAATGCACTAAGCTTGAACAAGAAGTGGTGAATCTGAAAGTAGATCTAGAGAAAGTGAAACTCTATGAAAATAATTTCAAATCTAGCTCAGACAAGCTTAATGAGTTGATTTCAGGATAGATACCAAGTAAAGTCAATGGTGGATTAGGAATGGAAGGAGGTGAAAACTCTAAGGATAATTAGAAGACTCAGAATAAAGGAAAGCAAAAAGGAAATTCAAGGAACTTTGCTAGGAGACTGCCTGTGAGACAACCTAATGCACAAAGGTATCCATCTTTCAATGGTATTTGTTTTTCATGTAATAAATTTGGTCACAAGGCAAAAAAGTGTAGGAGTAGGATGAATTAGTTTCCTAGTTCCTTCTTTGGTCAATGTTTTGCATGCAAGAGAATTGGACATAGAGCTAGTGAATGCATAACTCAGATGGTGAATTGGTCTAATGGAGGAAGAATGAATCAATTATTTAATGGTTATTGCTATATATTTAACAAATTTGGACACAAAGCTAATCAATGCAGGTGAAGGGTCAATGGAGGACAATCTAATTGGAAAAATGTCTGCTACAAACCAGGACATATCTCAAGAGTTTGCAAAATTAAAAAGGGTAAGCAAATTGATTTGGTAGAAAAGAATGAACCAGTGAAGAAAGTTGACAAGAATGAGGTTAAGCAAGAAATGAATAATATTTGGAGGAAGCAAAAGATCCTAAGACGACAGATGCATCTGTGCCCTCATCCAGTATAGACTATTCCTCTAGGAATTTGACCTATCGGGGTCTTAGGGGGAGCTTTAACAAAAAATTGCTTGAACCCCCCTAATGTTTGGCATGTCAATATTTGGCATGAGGATATGTTGTAAGAAATGGTTAGTTATAGGTTATGCAAGTGAAATCGGAAGAAAATATGAAAGCATGATCATTTGTAGAGAAAATTAGGGTTTCTCTAAGTAGAGAAGAAGAGTTTTTAGTAGCTTTTTGAAATTGTCCACATTTAATGTGAATTAGGGAAGATCGTTGTTTTATAAAGTGAATGTGTAAGGAATTTTCATCACTTGTGCATTTGAAGAAATAGTCGAGAATTTTGGAGCATTCTTGAGGTGATTTGGAGTTTGAGCTGTGCAAACCCTAGTTCTAGTTCTTCATGAAGAAAAAGGTATTCTACTTTTCTATGCAATTGTGGGTTTGTGTGAATAATTTTTTGAATTGTTTTAGTTGAAAATTGTGAAGAATGGCAACCCCTATAGTTGTTAGTGTCAGAAAGACCTAGACCATCGTATAGGAAATATTCTAAGAAGGTTTTTGAAGATGACCCTATGGTTGCCTTTCATCAGTCCATCAAAGGGTTATGCTGACCAAGGACACAAGAATGTTCAACACTTGTGCATTTGAAGAAATAGTAGAGAATTTTGGAGCGTTCTTGAGGTGATTTGGAGTTCGAGCTGTGCAAACCCTAGTTCTGGTTCTTCATGAAGAAAAAGGTATTCTACTTTTCTGTGCAGTTATGGGTTTGTGTGAATAATTTTTTGAATTGTTTTAGTTGAAAATTGTGAAGAATGGCAACCCCTGTAGTTGTTAAAGTGTCAGAAAGACCTAGACCATTGTACAGGAAATATTCTATGAAGGTTTTTGAAGATGACCCTATGGTTGCCTTTCATCAGTCCGTCAAAGGGTTATGTTGACCAAGGACACAAGAATGTACATCTGAGTAAAAATAGATGAATTCAATCACAACAAATTGATAGATATTTGGAAGAATGAGCTTACTAGAGCTAATTTATAGGTGAAACCTGAATATTCAAACCTTTTTGCAAAGAGATTGGACAGATGGAACTAATTTCATAATTTTAATTCCATAGTTGATGATAGATATGTGAAACCTGTTCTCAACAGAATACATGACAAATTCTTGTGGACTGATAGACCTCATCTGATAACTAAGGAGGCAATTAGGGCTATTACCGAACTTTGTGACACCAGACCATTACCCATGTTGAAAGTCATGAAGAATGAAGTGGTGATGGATCTCACTAGTGTTGAATATGACAAGAGAGATCTTACAACAAAGTCAATCATTAATCCTGATGTGAAGTATGTCGCTATAATGATTGGTCATAAAATTTACTTCACTAACAGAGAGAGCTTTGTTTCTACCACAACTATTTATATTGGTTTTGATATGGCAGTCAATGGTGTAGATTATGACTTGTATGAACTTCTCTGACAATAGTTTCTTGAGAATTTAAGGATAACCAAAGAAAAGAAGTATGCATTTAAATTTGGTTATTTAATTATGTGTTTATTATTCTATTTTCTAAAGATACTTCCTTGAAGGGATGATATGATATTCTGGGATACATCTAGACTAGTGGCACATCATTTTTTTGATCACTTACATAATATGGGTGATTTGAAGAACATAGATAATGCTCTAATAGAATTATTTTTTGTATTTAAGAGCAACATCAATGAGAGAGAGAGGATTTGAAGGAAGGTTGTTGAGAAATATAGAAATGATATCATATTTCATGGTTCCTCTGATGAATGCATGATTGAAGTAGTTGAACCCCGGACCATATAGACTCAACCATTGGGTTATGAAATTATAGAAGATGAAGCTACAAGGGAGATAAACCTTAGTGTCACTGATGATCAAGACAAAGAGGAGTATCCTAAAGAAAAATTGGTAAGGAAAAGAAGAGGAAGTTTATCCTCTGGTGAAGGTGCTTCTAAGGAAGCCGGTATTGGTTCTAAAAGAGTTCATATTGTGTCATCTTCTAATGAAGAGGAAGAAAAGGAATTTGGTGTTCATGTACACACCAAACCAAAGTCGAAGAAAACTAAGGTGTCTGAAGAAGCCTCTTCAGACCAAGAAGAAAAAAAGGACATTCCAAGAAGTCCTGGTCCTTGTTTCAAATTAGAGGCAACACTAAATTCTTCACTAAATTTTGAAAACATTTTGAAGCATACAACCAAATATTATGATCAAGTTGGAAAAGAGGATAGGAAAATATTCATTTTAGCTACCATTCAATATGTTATCACATTGGATGTTAAGTGGGATGATCTAAAGAAAAAAGTCCCTGAGAAAATGTGGGTAGCCTTGATGAAAAGGAGATCAGAGGCTGTTGAATTTGAAGAGAAAATTAGGAATGATGCATTTGATAAAATTGGGTTTTCTTTTACCCCAGATGATCTAGAAACCTTGAAAAAGATATGTCTAGATATATTTTGGATGAAGAAAAGAGTTAATATTTTGATGACAAGGGATAAAAAGAAAATAAAGAAGATAAGGAAGGAAATTGAAGAAGTAATCCAGGATAAAGCGGAGAAATATGGCATTCTTAGTTCAACACTTAGTTCCAGTGAAGAAGGTTCTGTTGAAAATGTTGAGGAAGATATTCCTCCGGGTACAGGTGATGTAGGTGTTTATATAGAAATAAATGATGTAGATATCCCTCTAGATACAGGTGTGGAAAATTATCCTCCAGAAATGGAGAAGTGAAACGAAGGTGAAGCTAGGCCTAAAAGACATGATGATGCACCTCCAGAGCACACTAAAGGTGAAAAGGATAATGATGAAAAAGATAATGCTGAGGAAGAGAAAGATGAAGGTGAAAGTGAAGGAAATGATAAAGAAGGCAACATGGATGAAGACAGGGATGACTATGAAAAGGGTAAAGAAGAAAAAGAAAATGAGAAAGAAGAAGAAAAGAAGGTGGAAGAAGAAAAGAAGGATGGAGAGTAAGATAAGGAAGAAGAGAAAAATGAGGAATCTGCTGGGAAGAATGAAGAAAATATAAAGTAGGTTGTAGAATCTCAGAGATCTCCCAGATAATCCTCCCCTAGTGATGATGTGTTGAAGGGATTGCTATCAAAGAAAATTAGATTCCAGTCGGTGATTCCTCCATAGCTTTTACAACTTCCTATTTCAAGGCAGTGTGGATCTAGACAAGATTTCTCCTGTTCATAAGTTGGTATTGGGAGATGCATTGCATGCATCTGGCATAAGAGAGATTTTGGAGAAACACTAGAAAGGAACAAAAATTATTGAAGATGCTCTTAAGGCAATGCAGGAGACAACACCTCGTATGCCAATTGATACATCTCTCACTCGAGTAGAAAATTTGAGATTGTTATTGGACTCCTTTAAGGATTATGCCTTTGATCTTGGTGAGAAGACTAAGCAAGAGGTTGAGGAGAAGATGACAAAGAAAAGGTTGGTAGTGTTGCATGACAAATATGCTTTGGCACATACTAATAATGAGAAAAATCAGGAATCTGTGCATAACTGTGAGACTAAAGCTAATGATGTCTTTATTTTTTATTTGAAGTGGCCAGATGCCACTCAGAGTATTAAAAATGTCATGGAATCCATTAAGTCCCAGTTGAATGTTGTCTCAAGTACCTACAATGCATACAAGGATGAAGACAGATCAAACTGGAATGCCATCACAACTCATAGAGATAAAAAAAATATTTTACATAAGCAAAAGGAAGAAATCATTAAAAAAATTGGCTAGTTAGGTGATCTTGTGAGAATGGAGTACACCCTAGTTTCCAATGCTTTGTCAAGTACAAAGAAACTTGGAAAAATAAATCTGACTCTTGGTACTCCGGATGAAGCAATGGAAAGTCTTATGGATTTGGTATCCCTGAACAAGATGTTGATTGCTGCAAAGAAAAGTTTGGAGAATGGTAAATATGTGTGGCAAGGTATTCTTAAGGAGCTTCAATTCTCTCCATCCTCCAGTTAATGTCTATTTTTTCTTGTTTTCATATTGATTTTCCCTTTGTCCTTGATGTAAAAGGGGGGGTGAAGAGTGATAGAGAAAGAAAATACTAGTGATAGGGGGAGAAGTGTTGTACATAAGAGGTCTTGTGAATTTTTGGTACATGTTGCCATCAATGACAAAGGGGGAGATTGTTGGAAGAATGAAGAACATCTCATTTTTCTATTTTGTATTGTCATTGATGTCACCATGTTATATGAGTTGCAACTACAAGATTAAGTCTTAATTTGGTTTGGTATTCTGGGCCGATATCTAAACGAGTATGCAGTTTACATCATCTAGTATTTTGGTCCACAATATTTTATTGTTGCTTGCAGCTTTGGGAAATGGTTTATGGATGTTGGGAGCACGTATAATTAGAATCTCATGGATTCATATGCTCGTATGGTGTATCAACATTATTTTGTTGCTGCATTTTGCTGTTAGGTCTATCTCTAGCCGGCCTAATGGATAGATGATGTAATAGTAAATTAATTTTGTCTTGTGGATATATGTGTGACCTTTCTTAGGTCCATGCCGACATGATGTAGTGTGCTAAGTGTTTGAATTATCTTTAAAAGTTTTTATGAAAGGTTGAATTCGACAATTGGTATTTTTGATGAATAAGAGTCACATTTAATTAGGTTGATCTAATTGATGCTTGCAGATGTATCTGCTATATATATTGGATAGTTTTGATGAAGTTGAAGTGGATTCAAATGTGAATAAGTGTGAATATGATGAATTATGTAAAGTTAGTTTACTGAGCTTCATTGGAACTAAATCAACACTTGTGAGGTGTACATTATCAGTTCATTTTTTGGTTGTAATCCATTTTTTTCATTGTAATTTTGTAGGAAATGAGCCTCTCTTTTGGACAATGAGTCTTGGTAGTGAGCCACCCCATTTTGTAATATTTTATAACTAATTATACTATATTGTGAGCTAACACTCACCATGGTTTTTCCCATTTTGGGTTTTCCACGTAAAAATCCTAGTGTTCATGTGTTGTGTGATTTCATGTTCTGTTAATACTCTTATTTATCTTTGTTGTTATATGCATCAGAGTAATTGGATGAGATTTGTTCAGAAAGTTTAAGAAGATACCGATTCACCCCCCCTCTCAGTATCTTAGATATTCAACAATCTCCAATTTTTCACAAAAAAATTCTTTGTAGCTTTGATTTTTGAGGGGTTCTCGTATGATGGTGAAAATATCAGTTTTTCAAAAAATAGAAGATCTAGGTCTCTTAAGCACACAAGTACCTACAAAACCCATATCTCATATTTTTCCCAAAAAAAATTACTTCGTAGCTTCTTTTTTTTGAGGGATTCTCGCATGTTGGCAAAAAAAATAGTTTTACAAAAAAGGGACAATCTGGGTCTATTAAGGACGACATTCTCTACAAAACCCATATCTCATATTTTTCCCCAAAAATCTACCCTTTTTGTGAAGATTTAAAAAATTTGCCTCTACTACCTCTACTACTTTTCTAAAAACTATTTTTCAGGAACAACTTAGTTTTTTGAAAAATGGATGATCTGGGTCTCTTCAACATGCAAGCACCTACAAAACCCATATCTTCTATTTTTGCCAAAAAATTGCTTTGTAGCTTCTATTGTTGAGGAGTTCTTGCATGTTGGTGAAAAAATCCGTTTTAAAAAAAAATGACGATCCGGGTCTATTTAGAATGACATTCTCTACAAAACCCATATCTTGGATTTTTTTCTAAAATCTACCCTTTTTCTAAAGAAGATTAAAAAAAAAATCTTCTGCTACCTCTACTACTTCTACTTTTTGAAAAACTCTATGTTTTTTAGGAACAACTTAGTTTTTTAAAAATAGATGATTTGTGTCTCTTCAACACATGAGCACATACAAAACCCATATCTCCAATTTTTCTCAAAAAAAATTGCTTTGCAACTTCTATTTTTAAGGGTTTCTCACATGTTGGTGAAAAAAATAGTTTTTTGAAAAACAGATGATCTAGTTCTATTCAAAACAACATTCTCTATAAAACCCATATCTCATATTTTTCTCCAAAAAATTGCCCTTTTGTAAGTAACATTCAAAATAATTGCCTCTGCTACTTCTATTAGTTCTACTTTTCAAAAAGCATCTTTTTCTGAAACAACTTAGTTTTTCAAAAAACGAATGATCTGGGTCTCTTCAGCACATGAGCACCTACAAAACCCATATCTTTGATTTTTCTCTAAAAAAATTGCTTCACAACTTCTATTTTTTATGGGTTCTGACATGTTGGTGAAAAAATTAGTTTTTCAAAAACGGATGATCTGGGCCTGTTCAAAATGACATTCTCTACAAAACCTATATCTCAAAATTTTCTCCAAAAATTTGCTATTTTTTTTAATAAGATACAAAAAAATTGCCTATGTTACCTGTATTGCTTCTACTTTTCAAAAAATTATATCTTTTTCAAGAACAACTTAGTTTTTTGAAAAATAGACAATCTGGGTCTCTTCAGCACAAGAGCACCTACAAAACCCATATCTCTAATTTTTCTCGAAAAAATTTGCTTCACAACTTCTATTTTGAGGGGTTTTAGCATATTGGTGAAAAAATCATTTTTTTGAAAAATGGATGATTTGGATCTATTCATAACAACATTCTCTACAAAACCCATATCTCATATTTTTCTCCAAAAATCTGCCCTTTTTCAAAAGAAAATTCAAAAAATTTGCCTATGTTACCTCTTTTGCTTCTACTTTTCAAAAAACTCTTTCAGGAACAACTTAATTTTTCAAAAAATAGATGATCTAGATCTATTCAACACACGAGCACCTACAAAACCCATATCTCTGATTTTTCTCAAAAAAATTTGCTTTGCAACTTTTATTTTTGAGGGGTTCTTGCATGTTGGTGAAGAAAACAATTTTTTGAAAAACAGATGAGCTGGGTCTATTCAAAACGACATTCTCTACAAACCCATATCTTAGATTTTTCTGAAAAAATCTGCCTTTTTTTCTAAAGAAGATTCAAAAAATTTGACTTTGTTACCTCTTATGCTTCTACTTTTAAAAAAACTTTATCTTTTATAGGAACAACTTAATTTTTCAAAAAATGAACAATCTGTGTCTCTTCAACACATGAGCACCTACAAAACCCATATCTTTGATTTTTCTAAAAAATATTGCTCCATAGCTTCTATTTTTTAAGGGTTCTCGCATGTTGGTGAAAACTCATTTTTTTGAAAAATGGACGATTTGGCTCTATTCAAAATGACATTCTCTACAAAACCCATATCTTAGATTTTTATCCAAAAATATGTCCTTTTTTCTAAAGAGGATTCTAAAAATTTTCCTTTGCTACCTCTAGTGCTCTACTTTTCAAAAAACTCTATCTCTTTCAGGAACAACTTAGTTTTTCGAAAAATGGATGATTTGGGTCTCTTCAACACATGACCACCTACAAAACCCATATCTCCAATTTTTCTAGAAAAAATTTACTCCACAACTTCTATTTTTGAGGGGTTTTCACATGGTTAAAAAATCATTTTATCGAAAAACAAACAATCTTGGTTTATTCAGAATGACATTCTCTACAAAACCCATATCTTAGATTTTTCTCCAAAAATTTGCCCATTTTTTTGAATAATATTAAAAAAAATTGCCTCTACTACATCTACAACTTCTACTTTTAAAAAAACTTCTTTTTCAAGAACAAATTAGTTTTTTTAAAAACAAACGATCTAGGTCTCTTCAGCACACAAGCACCTAGAAAACCCATATCTCCATTTTTTCTCAAAAAAGTTTGCTTCACAACTTCTACTTTTAAGGGGTTCTCATATGTTGGTGAAAAAATTAGTTTTTCGAAAAACGGATGATCTAGGCCTATTCATAATGACATTCTCTACAAAACCCATATCTCAAAATATTCTCCAAAAATTTGCCATTTTTTTCAAGAAGATTCAAAAAAATTTCCTCTATTTACCTTTACTACTACTTTTCAAAAAATTCTATCTTTTTAGTGTTGGAAGAATGAAGAAGAAAATCTCATTTTGTTGTTTTGTGTTGTCATTGATGTCACCATGTTATATGAGTTGCAACTGCAAGGTTAAGTTTGATCTGGTACTTGAATCGGTATATAGTTATCATCCTTCGGTATTTTGGTTCGCAATCCTCCGTTGTTAATTATTGTTGCTTGCGGCTTTGAGAAATAGTCTATGGATGTTGGAAGCATGTATGTTCAGAGTCTTATGTATTCAGGTGCTTGAACGACGAATTGTCATTACTCTGTCATTGCATTTTGCTATTAAGTCTATTTTTGGCCAATTTGATGGACAGTTGATGTTATGGTGAATTAATTTTGATGTGCAAATATATGTGTGACATATCATAGGTCCATGCAAACATGATGTAGTGTGTTGAACATTTGAAGTGTCTTTGGAAAGATTTTGAATGCTGGAAGTTGAAAGTTGGTATTTTTGGTGAATAAAGGATTGCATCTAATTAAGTCGACCTAATTAATGCTTGTGGATGTATCAACTATATATTTTGGATAGTTTTGAGCTTGCAATCATTGTTAAAGTTGTTGATGATGATGATGCGAATGTGAAGAAATGCAAAGATGATGAAGTGTGTTAAATCAGTTTACTAAGCTTCAAAGGAACTGAAATGACACTTGTTAGGTGTACTTTACCAGTTCTTTTCTGGCTATAAGTCATTTTGTCATTTCTTTCTGTAGGCAGTGAGCCTCAAATTTTGAACAATGAGTCTTGGCAGTAAGCCACCCTTTTGTAATATTTTATAACCAGTTATACTATATTGTGAGCTAACACTCACCGTGGTTTTTCCCATTTTGGGTTTTCCACGTAAAACTCTTCGTGTTCATGTGTTGTGTGATTTCATGTTTTGTTAATGCTCTTGCTTATCTTTACTATTATATGCATTGGAGTAATTGGATGGTATTTGTTCAATAAGTCTAAGAAGATACTGATTCAACCCCCCTCTTAGTATCTTGGATATTCAACAATCGGTATTAGAGCTTGGTTCCTCCGGAGAAGCCTAATAGCTTGAGGAAGATCCTGAAGATGGAACAAATGGATGATAAAGAAGAGCTCTGAGCTGCACTTGAGGATCTTGACAAGGTTGAATGCGAAAACAAAGATTTGAAAGAAAATATAAATGAAGCAAATGAATGTGTTTGGAAATTACAAGAGCAATTGAAGAAGTTTAAAGTTCAAGACATAGGGAAGTAAGTGAGTAGCTAAATTAAGCTAATGAAGAGATTACGGTTTGAAGGTGCAAGTGGAGGAAAAGAAAAGAATTCAAGAATGTCTGAATAAAATGGTGCAAGGAAAGTATAATGAATGCACTAAGCTAGAACAAGAGGTGGTGAATTTGAAAGTAGATCTCAAGAAAGCAAAACTCTATGAAAATAATTTCAAATGCAACTTTGACAAGCTTGATGATTTGATTGCAGGGTAGAGACCTTCTAAAGACAAAGGTGGTTTGGGAAATGAAGCCAATGAAATTTTTAAGGTTGTGCAAGGTCTAGTGGTAATCAAAAGACTCAAGATAAAGGGAAGAAAAAAAGAAATCCTAGGAACTTTGCTAGAAGATAGCCTATCAGACAACCAAATGCCCAAAGGTACCCCTCTTTCAATGGTATCTATTTTTCATGTAATAAATTTGGTCATAAGGCAACATAGTGTAGGAGTAGGATGAATTAGTTTCCTGGTTCCTTCTCCAAACAATGTTTTGCATGCAAGAGAGTTGGACATAGAGCTAGTAAATGTAGAACTTAAATGGTGAACTGGTCTAATGGAAGTAGAGTAAATCAATCTTTTAATGGCTACTACTATACATGTAACAAGTTTGGACACTTAGCTAATTAGTGTAGGTCAAGGGTCAATGGAGGACAAACTAATCAGAAAAATGTTGTTTGCTACAATTGCAACAAACCATGACATATCTCAAGAGTTTGAAGAAGTAAAAAGGGAAAGCAATCTGATCCAGTAAAGAAGAATGAACCAATAAAGAAAATTGACAAGAATGAGGTTAAGCAAGAAATGAAAAAGATTTGGAAGAAGAAAGAAGATGTTGTAACAATAGATGTGTTTGTGCCCTCATCCGGTGCAAAAAATTCCTCTGGAAACTAGACCTAGCATGGTCTTAGGGGGAGCTTTGATAGAAAATTGTTTGAACCTCCTAATGTTTGGCTTGTCACTTTTGGCACGAGGATATGTTATAAGGAATGGATAGTTAGAAGTTATGCAAGTGGAACTGGAAGAAAATGTGTTGGCATGATCATTTGCAGAGCAAATTAGGGTTTTTTTGTGTAGAGAAGAAGAGTTCTTAGCAACTTTTTAAAAATTGATGCATTTAATGTGAATTAGGGAAGATCAATGTTTTATAAAGTAAATGTGTAAGAAATTTAAATCACTTGTGTGTTTGAAAAATTTGAGAGCATTTTGGAGCATTCTTGAGGTGACTTAGAGTTCAAGTTGTGCAAACCCTAGTTCTGATTCTTTCCAAAGAAAAATGTATTTTGCTTATATGTGTTGTTGTGGGATTGTGTGAATCATCTTTTTGAAATTCTTTGAGCTTTATTTGTGGAGAAATGGAAACCCCTATAGTTTTTAAAGCTTCCGAAAGACCTAGACCATCATATAGGACATGAAGGTTTTCAAAGACAACCCTATTTGCACCTTTTTGTTGATCCCTCATGGGGTTATACCGACTGCAGATACAAGAATGTACATTCGAGTAAATACTAAGGAATTAAATCATAGTAAATTGATATATATTTGGTAGAATGAGCTCATTGGGGATAACTTCTTGGTGAAACCTAAATATTCAAATATTGTTGCGAAGAAATTGGATAGATGGAACTACTTTCCTAATTTCAGTTCCATGGTTGATGATAAATATGTAAAACCAATTCTTAGCAAAATGCATGATAAATTCTTGTGGACTGATAGACCCCATCTAATAACTAAGGAAGCAATTAAGGATGTTACCAGAATTTTTGATACCAGACCGATACCCATGTTGAAAGCAGTGAAGAATGAAGTGGTGATGGAACTCACCTATGCCACATATGATAAGAGAGCACTTACTACAAATACTATCACTAATCCTACTATGAAGTATGTTGCTATAATGATCGGTCATAAAATTTACTTCACCAACGTAGAGAACTCTATTTTTGCCACAACTATTTATACTAGTTTTGATATGATAGTTAATGGTGCAGATTATTATTTGTGTGAACTTCTCCTACAATAGTTGCCTAAGAACTTAAGGATGACCAGAGAAAGGAAGTATGCATTTAAATTTGGGTCATTGATTATGTGTCTATTGTTTTATTTTCTAATGAGACTTCTAGAAAGGGATGATATAGTTTTTTTGGATTCATCCAAATTGGCACATCAGATCTTTGATTACTTGCATAATCTAGGTGATTTGAAGAAAAAATATAATTCTCTAACAACATTCTTTGTTGTATTGAAGAGCAACATGAATGAGAGAGAAAGAATTCCAAGGAAAGTTGTTGAGAAATACAAAAATGATATCATATTTCATGTCTCTTCTGATGAATGTATGATTGAAGTTGTTGAACCCCAAAACGTATGAAATCAACCATTGGGTTATGAAATTATAAAAGATGAAGCCAAAGGCTATGTACAAATGTTGCTAAATTTTTTGAAAGATGCCAATGAACCTAGCATTGGAACTTATGCTGAAAATTTATGGAGGTTCACTTGGAGCACAAGAAGCCAATAATAAGAAAGAATGTAGAAAAGAATCTTAGAGAAGTAGGTTACACTGATGAGAGATTGCACATGGTAGGTCTAAGAGAGAGAAAATGCAGGGAGAATCTTCAGGAATAAGGAGATCTAGTAGGAGTGGTCCTTGTAAACTCTTTGTAGCCCCTGTAGTGAAAGATGAACCTAATGCTACTGATATTGGTTCTACGAGATTGCATATTGTGTCATCTTCTGATGAAGAACAAGAATTTTTTGTTCATGTGCACACCAAACTCGAATCAAAGAAATCTAAGGTGTTTGAAGAAGCCTCCCCAGACTAGGAATAACAAAAGGACACTCCGGTAAGACCTGGTTCCCCTTTCAAATTAGAGGCTATACTCAATTATTCATTACATTTTGAAGATATACTGAAGCCTACGACAGATTATTATGATCAAGTGGGGAGAGACGATAAAAAGACATTAATTTTAGCCACTATTAAAAATGTTATCACATTGGATGTTAAGTGGGATGATGTAAAGAATCAAG
>VDFB02360806.1:0-11878 GCA_007258455.2 Sequoia sempervirens | reverse complement strand
AGTTGTCCCTCTACTCTATGTCTATTCTAATCTTCTCTACTATCTACTGAATTAGAAATGAGGGGGACTCCCCCTTTATATAGCTAGCCAAGTCCCAAAAGACGGCTAGAGTTACAATTAATAGAGTGGCCAGAATCGTGCCACCTCAGCCCTAACCCTAAAAACTGCCAGAATTGGGAGTGGGGTAATAAATGCGGCATTAATGTCCACCATCCTTCTAGAAGATTCCAATTTTGAAACGCGTTCACACTGTCCTTGATCTTCTTCTCGACTTTTGTTCTTTGACTTCTTCCACTTGTGCTAACACTTAGCCAATTTCTTGCAACTTTTCTTCCTTCGAGATTGAAACTCGTAACTTTATCTTCTTCCGAGGGTTGTAATATCATTGTGCTTCATCAATTCAAGTCATTGTGCTCTGGCTTCGACATTCCTCCTGCAAAACAAGCGAGGAGAAGAGTATTAGAATACTTCATAATAATGTAAACTTAACTTACTTACCAGGATTCTCACGTTCATCGCCTCCAGTAGCCAACTTCATCCTTCAAGATTTTCCAACATCTTGACTTCAACCGCATCTTCAAGAAATTTATTTTACCTGCTGGAGTTCTGGCAACTTTGATTTTATTCATCTCTGGCTCAAGAAAACTATCTTCATGAAGGATTTAAGCAAATTCACCTAGGCAGTTCATCTCAAACTCATCATCTGGAGAATTTCACCTTGAAGACACATTTTCTTCATTTTGCCTTAGAAAATTTTCAAGCTTCCCTTAGGAAAACTCATCAATCCTGTGCCCATTTAAAATCTTCACCCCAGAATTCCTGGCAAGCTGCGGAAGACCTTAAAATCCATTCCTCATCGATAATCTTCAGTACCCAGAAGACAATTTCCTTCAGATTGCGTCGAATCCATGGGTACCCAACGAACGAGTTCATTTAATTTTTGAATTTTTTGAACCTTAGAAAAAAAAAAAAATGATTTTCATCACCTTCAATCCATTTCTTCAATCTCCAAAGATTTCCCTTGTTTCTAATCTGGAGAAAAGTTTTAATTACTCCCCAGGAAGCCCACCATCCCACCTCTACCCCACTTTATCCATGCCTTTGCAAATTTCATCTCCTCCATCAGACTTAGGCATATTTTCTTCTAGAGATGGAAATTAAATATTTATACTTAGAAAAAAAAAAAACATTCCATCATTTCATCACTAGCTTGGGCGCATTCAAGTTTTGCCCTGCCGTCTGCAAACACTTAGAAAATACTCTTGACTTCTTTCCCATCTTGGTCGCAATTCATGGGTAGAGCTTCCATTTTAATTGCCTTAAATAATTCTTCAACTTTGATAATACCCTTTTTAAGCTAGGCACATTCAACATGGTAGACTTTAACTTTCACTTCCCTAGAAAAATTCACCTCCACCTCCAATGACTTAGGCGTACTTAGTCCCTTGAAGTCTCATTTTCCATCACTTGATCAAATTTACCAACTTGTTTTCATCCTTTTCCAAGGGCGCATTTAGACCTCTCAACTTTAACATTTTTACACAGAAAATTTCCAACTTCTCCTCCAAGCCAAGGCGCATTTGACCACCTTCACTTTCAGTTTGAGTGCCTTAGAATATTTTTAATGCTCCTTCCAAGTCTAGGCGCATTTCAGCTCTTTCACTTCCAATTCTCAACACTTTAGAACACTTTTACCCAGCATACTACCCTGGCAAGGTGGGGCGCAAATGGCATGTCAAGCTTTTAATTTCAAAGACTTAGAATATTTTAGGCTCTTTCTTCAACTTGGTGGGCGCAATTCACACATGGAGCTTCCAATTAAGCAAAATTTCGAATTGATCTCACAAGCTAGGGCGCATTTCATGGGTGAGCATCAAATTTTAAACATCTGGTTAAAATCCAATCTTCCAAGTCCTTGGGCGCATTTTGAAGGTGCAACTTCCATTTTGTAAAACTTAGAAAAATTTCCAGCTTCATCTTTTAATTAAGGCGCATTCAGGGGTCTGGACTTTCATTTTCATACACTTAGAAATTTTTAACCACCTTTTCTTAAGCTGGGCGCATATGAATGTGTGAGGTTTCAATTTAGACACTTAGAAGGATTTTACCTCCCACTTAGCCTCAAGGGCACATTCTAGACCTTGTGCTTCAACTTTAAGCACTTAAAATATTTTTAATCACCTTCTCCATGATGGTGCATATGGTGTCTTAAGCTTGAAGGCGCATATACCATGGCCTTCTTCTAATTCTGACACTTAGTAGGATTCTTGACTGACTCTTCAGAGAAGGGTGCAAATAGCCCTCAGTGCTTTCAATTTTGGTTTAGGCACAACTACCAAGTCAAGCGCATTTGGAGTCTTGTACTTTCAGTCCTGCCATGGGCGCATTTTATATATCATACTTTCAATTTATGCCTTGGGCGCATATGGCAGGTTGAACATTCAGTTTGGGGCGCATTTGCCATACTGAGCTCTTAATTCATGCTTTAGACAATTTTCACTACTCCCTTCCAGGCGCATTTGACCCTAGCAACTTTCAATTTTCAACACTTAAACTTTTTATATTCTCCTTCCCAGGCAAAGGCGCATATTAGAGGGTAAGCTTTCAATGCCTTAGAACATTTAATCACCTTTACTCAAATCTGGAAAGGGGGGGCGCATTTAGACCCATGAACTTCTAATTTTAATGCCTTAGATTAAATTTTACAACCTTCAACTCCAAGGGCACATCTGACATATCCTCCTTCCAATTCAAGTGACTTAGAAGATTTTTCTTACTTTATAAACTCAGGCGCATTTGACCCTTGGAGGTTCCAATTTCGGCACTTAGTAACTTTTCTTCTAAGCTCCCTGCCAGGCAAGGCGCATTTGACATGCTGAGCTTTCAATTTTGATGCCTTAGAAACTTTCAAGACCTGCCTTCGGCTTTTAAAGGCATTTTTCACTAGCTGGACCTGAAAATTCATCAATTTCAGTGAGTTTTATGCCATTTGTCAAATTTGGAGTGACTCGATCATGCTAACCCTAATTTGCTATTTTTAGAAAGTTTGTCAATTTTTGCACTCCAAGCTAGTTTCAAGCCCCAAAAAGGCTGGATTTTGCTTTGTTTCGAATCTCGAGATGTGGTTGAGCTGTCGGGCCCTGATATCTGCATGCCACTGCTATTTTTAGCAACTTACTAAAAATAGCAATTGCTCAGAATGTCTTCAAATTTTGCATGCCGATTGCCTGAAGGGTATTGATCATGATTGGACGCTGCATCTGCTTGGCTGTCGTGTTTCGCCCTCGATTTTAGGAAACCCTAATTCCCTTGCTCCAGCCTGCTAAAAATAGTAAGTGCTTGATTTTCCATCTTCTGCAGCTCCGTTTGATTTGAAATTCGCGCCATAGGGTCTTCATCACATGTTTAACCTGTTTATACTGAGACTTGACTTTGACCTGCTATTTATAGCTGCTTGTGAAGTGACTTACTATTTATAGTAAGTGCTCGTTTCTGAAACTTTCCTATCTCCGTTTGAGTTGAAATTTGTCCAGACGCCCTCAAGCAGAACTTGGCTCTGCCCGCCTTAAGCAACAAAACTATTCTTCGGCTTCATAGCCCCATTCCGGCAAACATTTTACTAAAGCCCCAATGCCTTCAACTCTGCCGCCAGACTCTCCGAAGATTTAATTGGGCGATGGATACCCCCGGCTTTGAACATTTTGACTTCCGACTCTCATTTTGAAGCGCTTCGAAGCTGGAAACCCCAATTTTGTGCATGTTGCTCGCATGAGTCTGCTTTGTCCTCGCTTCCGCTTGCATGATGATCGCCTTTGCATTTCTATGTGCCTGAAATGCGATAGCCCTAAAAATAGGAGTTTTAAATGTAACTTACCTCGGGGCCTACCGGATGACCTGCATGCATACCTAAAACCTTGAAAAACCCAAAAATTCCAAATATGCAAGAATCAAGCGTAACAGTAAAAGCCCAAAAGTGATTAGTTCCATTTGCATGTTACACCGTCGCTAAGCTCTCGAAAACCGTAAAGAAATGCCGAGCATGCTGGAAAAATTTCACAGACGCGAAACCCAATATCGCCTCCTCAAGGCTCACAATGCTAAAAGTCACAATTGCTTTTGCATGTCATATCACCGCTGGCTAGTCCTTAAAACCCACAAGGAATTCCTCCGTGACATGTATCAGAAATGTAACATCCAGACCTCAAAATCGCCTGAAGGTGGAACCGCTAAAATAGCAAGTTGTCCGCTTTAGTTCAAATTTAACCCGTGGAGTAGCCCGATGTGCTCTCGACGCAGCAGATCACGGAATTTGAAGGATCACCAGAATTGCACACTCCTTACTTTCAAAAATAGTAAGTAGTCGAACTGGCGAAATTTCCGTGGAGACTACTGAAACATACTAACAATGTTGTTAAGCCTTAATTTGTAATTTATTCACCTCTATTTGACTTAGGTTGGCTGAAATTCAAAACCCTAATTTTTCGGACTTGGCCAAAATTTCAAGCTTAAACTCAATGACGGGCATAATCCCCGAAAGATAGACAGTAGAAAAGAGAGACAACGACAAAACGAACGAAAAGCAAAGCCAAAATTAGGGGGTCCCCATTTGCAATGGGGCGATGTGTGAAAAACGTCACAACAGGTAGCCATTGGCAACTTTATTCTGCATTGGTGCGGTCACAAAAACCACGTCAACAGGGCTGAGGTGGCACAATTTGGGCCATCCATCTGATTGTAATTTGAGTCATCCGCTGGACTTGGCCAGCTATAAAAGGGGCCCCCCCTCATTTGTATCATTAGGAATTAGAATAGCAGAGAAGAAATAGAGAAAGATTGATAGAATAGAAGGTAGCATAGTATAGATTGGTAGCTTAGATTGAAAAGGAAGGAAAGTCCTTCATTTGAATACTTTGTAAGAAGTTGTTGTGAACACTCCCATAATAAAAGAGTTTTCATTGATGGTGATCTCTTCTTTGTTATGAGTGGCTAGCGAGGCTTCTTCGTCCTTCCAATTCATGTAGAATCTTGAAGTAGCTTAAAGTAAAGTAGATTTCATTTCATGCAAGTACTTAGTAATTGTGGAATGTGGTGCTCGATTTGAACAAAACTTCGCTTATCCATACCACTAGTGGGCTCGCTGACAGTGGGTTCGCCTTGCGTGGTCAACTAGAACATTGTGAACTTAACTTCAATTATGGTTTACATGTTGGCATGCGTCGTTGTGATGGTGTCTTCATGCTAAATCGTGATTTGAATACTTTTGATTACTCCTCTAAAGATTGCACCAGTTTTGTGGAAGCTGTTCTAAGCGAGGCAAAGCAAGGCCCGGTTGAAGTCTGCGCAAATTGATCACCATGTCCCACCTTAGGGTAGAATTATAGCATCTCTTATCCTTGCACCCATTTAAATTCAGTTCATTTCTGGTTAGTATTAGAAAACTTGCACTTACCTGCCGAATCATTCGAACCACATGAAGCCCTTAATCTACTATTTGTTGTCAACTGCCGAACAATTGCGTAAGTCCCCTTGAAATACCAGCAAAATCACATCAAGCCAACTAAAACTATCCACTTCCTAGAAGGAACCTTGGAGTTGAATGCACAAACTCTCTCGCAATCTTAGCATGCCGAATACTTTGATCAAGAGAGAATAGGGTAGCCATTGGCAACTTTATTCTGTGTTGGTGCAGTCACGAAAATCACATCAACAAGAACTAAAGCAAATAACTGAAAGTTACTAAAAACTAACTGAAGTAAACCGAGTTAATTGAAAGTAAACTATCGACTAACTAAAAACTAAGATGACCATTAAATATTACAATAATACTTTAATACCCTCTCTTAATGGTCATCCTACTAACTACAACAAGCTTATCCCGAAATTTTACAAATTTATCCGAATTGAGAGACTTGGTGAGAATGTCCGTAGTCTAATCCTCAGTTGGAACGTATTGCAACATCACAAATCCATCTTCAACAACATGGTAGATGAAATGACAATGAAGCTCAACATGCTTGGTTTGCTTGTGGAAGACTAGATTCTTGGCAAGCTTTACACCCCTTGATTGTCGCAAAACAAGGGTGAAGACCCTACTTGAGACATTTGCATGTTAGCAAGCATCCTTCGAATCCATACTACCTCACATGCAGCCTTAACTGTTCCCTAATACTCTACTTTTTTCAAGGAAAGAGTGATTTCCTACTACTTCTTGCTTGTCCATGTGACTACACCTGTAACAAGACTGAAAACGTACCCAGAAGTGGACTTCCTGTCATCAACTGAACTTACCCAGTTTGAATCTGTGTTGGCATTTCAATTTGCACCTCTGGAATGCGGATTAGAAACGGGCAGCTATGCATAGTGGAATTGCTCTTCAAATTAGGAGGGGAAGCTCCCTCTTTGTTGAGGATGCTTAAAAAGAAAGAATACTAAACTATTGCCAATCTTTTTGTTTTCAGCTAAGAGCACAAGGTTATAAAACTCTTTGCATCACAGCTGAGGTTTTCTCTTTTCTAGAACGTCAACTACAACTATACCTAAACTAATGATGCTTCTGACAACTCAAGTAAACTCAGAGCTTGAGAACTAGAATTAAACGAGGAATGATTCAACACAGAAACTCAAATAAACTCACTTCCAAAACACACCTAAAGACTCATTGTACTTTTAGATGCAAGCTGAAATAAAGATTATATAAATAAAACACATAAAACAAAATCTGAGACAGTAGATCAGAGCAAAGTAGGCGTAAGATTTCCTTCCTCAAATTTCTAACAACAATTACACTTCGGAGATAGTAGATTTGTAGCAATAACAGGCTTACAATTTAGTGATCAAACTAGATTACACTTGACACAGATTAAACATTAACTGAACAATAACTTGCAGCAAAAAAGGCTTGCAAACTTGCTCTTACACTAAGTGAATAGACACTGAATAACAAAGTTGCAAGCAAAGTAGGCTCAACAATTTTCTATCACAATAACGGCTAAAAAATAATGGGCAAGGCTGCCTTATTATACACAAACAAGGAGTAGGGAACCCTAAAATCTCCTTGCTTTTACAACTAGACTTGCCAACATGCAAGCTTTATTTCTAAGACTAAACAAAAGATAACTAACAACTAACCACCTGCTAAAATCAGTTAATTGATTTAAAAGCAAGAAAAAGTCCAATTACACATTTGATATTTCCAAAGAATAGATAAGCATGAATGAGAATAGCAAGTTTAACTTGGAAAAGACATCAAGTTAACTGCTTCTTTTTGAGTTCTATTGTTATAAAACATTGCTGCCCCAAAAGGTGACTTCAAACATGATGATTTTGGGAAACGATATTCGCCAAAAAAGCTAGGAGAATACTGAAAGTTCAAAAACTTGAATTTTGACTATGATCATGCCTATGTTTGGAAAAGTTTCGCGCAAACTACTGAAAATAAGTTGCTATTTTTTCTACAAAAAGAAAATTCCCGGAAAAAAGTTGAGGTCTAGGTTTTGTAGACTATCACATTCCGAAGAGACCCAGTTCATCAAATTTTGAAAAAGCTGAGGATTTCCTGAAAAAGCGTTGAAAAAGCAGATTTTTGGAAATCTAAAATTTCCCAATCTTCAAGAGGAGCAAAAAGTAGATGGACTCAGATCGATGAAAATTGAAAAAGTTGACCACATGTTTCTAAAATATGATGCCCTAAAAGATTGGACCATGAAAAAGCGTGCCTTTGTGCTTGCCAATCTCAAATCCATGAAGAAAACTAAAATGCACTCTATTTGAGCCTCCAAATCTTGATGAGAAGAAAAAGATCTCTCTTCCTCTAGATGCCAACCTACAAAATATGAAGAATGAATGCCAAAAGCCTTCTTGAATAGAGTTCGAGGATGAACAAGCACTTTCTTCTCCAAGCTTTAAAACTTTGAAGTCAATCGAAAACAGAAACGTTGAATGTAGACATTTTTTTGAATGACGAATGACAAAAACTGAAAAATGGCTAAGGCATGAATACTTGGGAGTGCTAACTAGACAGGGGCGTCTAGGCTCCCTAGAGTTAGCCATTTTTTCACGTTTTTCAATCTTTGCTTGTTTCTGCTCCCAACGAGACCTGCCTACGACTTCGACGAGCTGGGAATCTGGTACTGCCAACTGATAAAATCTATTTGACCATGGCAGGTTCATATTTGACCACTACTGAAGTAATCCCCAGCTTCATACCTGCATCCGATGTCATTTGATCATAATTGCACACACTTGAAACTGTCGGCAAAGACTAAAATGGAAGAAGGCATGTTAGAATTAGAAAAATTTCTAAGGCATGAAACCTTGGGCACCCTTCTTGGCTAGGGGCGCCCAAGCATCCCAGCCTTAGCCATTTTTAAATGATTTTCAAATTTTGCTTTGCTCTATTTAATGCGAATCCAATGACCCCTATTTGATCTTTGTTTACGACTAGCTGGTGAATAACAATGTCTGAAAGTCATTCATTCTAGCAAGCCTGATCATATATGAGTTGAATAGTACCATCTGCCAGCCTCTGACACTATATCTGACAATTTTCTAAAAGCCAGAACAGGGTTGGCGAAGAAGTTTGGAATTTTTTCTGAAAAAATGTGAAAAACTAAACTAAGTCAAAAAAACTAGGCACCCTCCTTGAAAAGGGGCACCCAAGCCTTCCAGACTTAGCCAAAATTTGAGGATTTTCAACTTTTCTATGATTTTCTTCATTTTTCATGTTTCCACCTCCATTCAATTTGTATTTTTTGTTGTTTGATTGATCTTCGGCACTAGATGATAGATTCATTGAAAAGCCTAAACATATTTTAGATGATCTCCAGGTTTTCCCAACCCTAAAACTACTTTTGACCAAATTTGAATTGGGCTAATGAGGGAGATTTGCACATTTTTTGAGAAACATGAAAAATAAACTAAGGCAAGAGATCTTGGGCACCCTTCTTGAAATGAGGCACCTGGGTTTGCCAGAGTTAGTTTTATTTTCATGATTTTCAATTTTCACTTCGTTTTCGTTCACCACCTTGTGTTCGCCAACTACATTTAGCATTTTTTATGCATCATAAAATGGAGACTAAAATTTATTCTAAGGAATTGATTGCTAAGCACCTTGACTGGATAGGGGCGCCTAGCATCTCTAGTGTTAGAAAAAATTTCATAATTTCAACTTTTTTAGATCTCCCTCCTCTGTGCTTCATTCTGATTCCACCTTTCGTCATTCCACACCAACTATGTAGCATTGAGACTTTCAATCTGACACCTAGTAGTTGACCATCCTCCATTGATGACTTCAGAGCTCATGTTTTGCCTTCTGAAAAAGTAAAATAGACCCACCATGGAAATACTGATCTTTTGACGATTCTGACTAGACCAACCTGATTGGGAAGTATTTTCAACCAATCAAAATCAATTTGAGCCCTGGAAACAAAGATTCTATTTTTAGAAAGTTTTGCCAACATCCTTTTGACAACAAACCCAAAAAACCTTGACTCAAGTCTATTTCTAAAAACATAAATTTCTATTTTTAGAAATTTTGACTTTTGATGACAATTTTTACAAGACTTTTTACCACTCTTACAAAATGCCTTAATGAAGCAAAAATTTTAATTTTGGGCATTACAATCTATAAAACCAACTAGCCTAGGATCTTTGCATTTGTTGTACAAAATGCCAAATTCAGGTGTCCCTTTCACATATCTCAACACTCGCTTCACTGCAACCCAATGTTCCACCTTAGGGGTAGTCATGAAATGAGAAATGTAGCTCAGCAAAACTGAGATTAGGCCTAGTTGCAATAATATAGATGAGGCTACCCACTAGTTGCCTGAATGCAGACTCATTCACCACTGGCGAGTTTGATTTGGCTGAAAGTTTCAGCCCCTTCTCCATAAGCGTGGATGAGATTTTGCAATCTTCCATCCTGAATTTCTCCAAAAAACTCCTAGAATACTTTGACTAAGAAATGAAGATACTACCACCTGTCTACCAAACTTCTACACCTAGAAAATAGTGTAGGAGACCCAAGTCCGTCATCTCAAATGCCTAACACAAATTCGACTTGATCTGTTCAATCAAATGTAACCTACTACTAGTAATGATAATATCATCCACATAGATGACAAGAAGGATGATACCATTGTCAGTGTTCTTGACGTACAAATTTGCATCTAAAGGACTCCTTTGAAACCCTTGTACAACCAAATACTTGTCAAACTTCAAGTACCATACCCTGGGTGCCTACTTTAGGCCATAAAGAGCTTCAACAATCTGCATACCTTATGTTCTTTTCTTGCAACCTTAAAACCATGAGGTTGCATCATGTATACCTCTTCCTCCAAATATCCATTGAGGAAGGCACTCTTCACGTCCATCTGGTGGACCTTCCAACCAAACTGTGTTGCCATGGCTAGTGTTGATGTGCTTTTCGTGACCGCACCAACACAGAATAAAGTTGCCAACGGCTTCCCTATTCTCTCTTGAACAAATTATTCAGCATGCTAAGATTGCGAGTAAGATCATGCTTTCAACTCCAAGGTTCCTTAAGTGCGAATAGGCTCAGTTTGGCTCGATGTGATATTGCTGGTATTTCAAGGGGACTTACGGAATTGTTCGGCAGCGGAGAAAGGAATTCAAATGCTCGAAGGATTTGTCTATGAAGCGCGGGTTTCCTATTCTAACCGAAAAGTACTAAATTGAAATGGGGTAAGGTTAAGGAGATTCTAAATCTATTCTAAGGCATGGGATATGGAGCTTGACTTCAGCAAACTTATAACCGGACTTCGCTTTGCCTCGCATCGGACAGCTTCCACGGAGTCGGTGCAATCTTCAAGGGAGATGACTAAAGATGTTCAAACCACCACTTGACATGAAGATACCATCACAACGACGCATACCATCATTCAAACTGTGATTGAAGTTAGGCCCAAACGTTTCCAGTTGACCACACAAGGCGCATTCACCATCAGCAAATACACTGGTGGTATGGATAGACGAAGTTGCTTAGATCAAACGCCACATTCCACAATTTCTATCTTCTACTTGCATGAAATGAAACTTATTCTACTTTAAGTCACTACTTGAAGTAGAAGGGATGAAGAAACCTCGCTAGCTATCCATAACAAAGCAAAGACCTAAATTCACCATCAATGAAAACTCTTTTATTGAGAGAGTGTTCACAACACTTCTTACATAAAGTTTTCAAAGGAAACTCCTCCTTTCTTCAAACTACACTATCAATCTATACTAAGCTACTTCTAAGTTGTCCCTCTACTCTAATTCTACTGGACCTTCTCTAGTGTCTACTTAATGAATTACAAATGAGGGGACTCCCTCTTTATATAGCTAGCCAAGTCCCAAAAGACGGCTAGGGTTACAATCAATAGAGTGGGCAGCATTGTGCCACCTCAGCCCTAAACATGATTTGCCCTAAAAACTGCCACAAGAGAGAGTGGGGTAATAAATGTGCCATAATGTCCACCATCATCCCTCTAGAAGATTCCGTTTGTAGACGCGTTCACACTGTTCTTGATCTTCTTCCCGACTTTTGTTCTTTAACTTCCTTGTCACTTGAGCTAACACTTAGCCAATTTCTTGCAACTTTTCTCCCTTCGAAGTCGAAATATCATCTTGGATCACTTTCTTCATCATCTTAAGTCATCATCACTTGGTCTTGACGTTCCTCCTGCAAAACAAGCAAGGAGAAGGGTATTAGAACACTTCATAATTCAACTTACCTGATTATTATGCTCAAACTTCCAAGCGTTCATCGCCTTTGTGTTCAAATTCTTCACGCCTTAGCCAGATTTTCAATCCATCCTCTTCAAGGCCGCATCATCTTCAACTGCATCTTCAAGAAATTCATTTCACCTGCTGGAGCTCT
>VDFB02360805.1:0-26253 GCA_007258455.2 Sequoia sempervirens | reverse complement strand
TTAAATATCTTCATGTTTTAGTGAAAGGACATGTCTCTTGACAACTATTAAACTTTGTGTTCAACACATCCAACTTGCTTAAATATTTTTGAATTGACAATACAACATTTGTAGTGTGTAGGTGATATCTATGGCCTTTGAAAAGAACATCTTGTAGGGAAACTAAGGCCTATATACATTGGTGGTGAGCATTGAGACCATAATATTCAATTGGTGTTATTCCAACTGCAAATTGATGTTCTTTCAAACTCCTAGTGCCTCTTTTATACAGTGCAAGGTAAGCATAAGCACCAAATTTGTAAACTCAACATATGTTGCATTTATACATTAGATATTGTCCTTTTATTTTTCTAATAGGCCATTATATACCTAGTTTTCTTTATAATTTTCAAACATTTGTAGTACTTAAAAATTTCACAATACTAAATATATGGGAATCCATTTTTTTATGATCTGATTTTTGTCTTACCAAATTTGTATTTTATTGGTTCTAACTTGTCATAATATCAATTAAGAAAGTGAAAAACATCATTCAAATAAGAAAATTATAGGAAACATTTTAGATGTGGATGAAGTGACATTTGAAAAAAAGCAATATACATGTAACTATTGGATAGTCAAGAATTGCTACATATCAATCCACAAATTCATATATTAGGTATATATAATGGCTTAAAATGATCCTACATGTCAATATGAATAATTTAAATTATCAAAAAAGGTAAGATTTTCCTTGATTTGAATATTATTAAGATTGGTAGTGTCATATATATGTTATAAAAATTATGTAGGTCTCAATCATGAGGCTTAGATGGTCAAGTAAGTGATACATTGTGAGGTCAGTTTTTTAGTGAACATATGGCTAATTGGTATCATTAGGAAATTGCATTTAATATTTTTTTAGTCTTATAAAATGTATTCTATATTATAATATAATTTAACACTTACAAGATTCAATGATACAATCCAACTTGGTGATGGAGGTTTAGGAAGTTTATGATATTCACATGATGCAAAAACATCCTTGGGGCCTTCTGAAAATTGTATATTGCATTTAGAAATTTGGAAAATCTATGATTTCATCTAGTAAGTTGTATGTTTGATATTATTGTAATGAGGAAAGTTTACACATTTAACCACATTGTGTTATTGGGTGTTGTTTTTGTAGGAGTAATTTTGTGTATAATTGATTGCTCTAATATGAACATTTTAGGGGATGTAGATTGGTTGAAATTTGTGATTTATTAATTGGGTGTTTATGGGTTGAAAATGATGTTCAATTAGAACTATTTTAGTTTTTTAAAGGTGATTTTGGGATTTTTCCTAGTGATAGATATTTGAGAAGTTTATGATGAATATTAGAGAAGTATTTGTTAGATTGTATGAATATTCTCCACCATTGAACCATTGGAATTCATACGTATGTTATTTTTATTCCATAACCTATTTTATGGATTTTACTACTTTGTGCCACCTTCAGGATGAATAGATCACATGGATGGTAAGGAAAGGTATATATGTGGTTTCAAGTAATTTATAAGAAATAAAAGAAGGTTAAGAGATAGAGGAGGTGTGAAAAATATGTGAAATAGTGAGGGAGTGAGGACTAAGAGATAGAGTGAGGTGACAAAGAGTTTGATGTGGCATGCAATCATGTTAGAGGATAGTGCAAGGATCATATGGTACTATTTTAAACTTGGATGTAGTCCATGTGACAAATATGAATGTGTTGTTTCTAAAGTTGTTTATTAGTGTGTAAGAAGCTATTGTGATACACTATAATTGTGTTTATGAATTCAATATAATAAGAAATATATTTGAGGTTTGGTTTTTCCCACTTGGTATATCTTGTGTTATTTTATGGTGATTTTTTAATTTTAAGTGTGTTATTAATGTGATATGCATTGTTGGACATTCATTTTTAGGACTATTAGGTCCCTATTTTAGTCAAAAAGGGATCCTAGGTCTAATGTCTAGATCACTAGTCAAACCTTTTGCAGTAAACATTAGAATTCATATTGGAAAGGGTATGAAGTTTACTTGCAACCTAAAAGGTGAGCCAATCAACCTTGGATTTGATCCTTTCAAGGACTTAGAGATTATATTTTGGTGCATACAATGATGTAACTAGGTTAACTATGAAAATACAATGTTCTATTATGAATTATGACAAACCAGAAACAAACAAACAAATTTTAGTTTCATAAATGAGGAGAACATAAACAAATGCACCTAACATTTTAATTTGAGCTGGATGTGGCTGGTCTAGGGCGCAAGGATTCCCTAGACTAGGTGCTTCCTTTCTTAGGTGTAAAAATGTAGGCCTCAAGAAACTAGTCTATAGCTTCTTTCCTTTAAGTTTGGTTGTACAAACTTTTTTTGTTGGTGAGAAAAGGTAGATTCTGTGACTTGTCAACTTGTAGGTTTTTCATGCATGAGTGAACAAATATACTTCAATACTCATCCAATTCACCTCAGATCTGCAACCTACACACATGAAAAGAGGGGAACAATTCTGCCATATAGGGGCTTACCTCAGTCAAACCCCATGTGAGTATTTATACCTCCACAATGTCAAAGTTGATGATAAAAGAGAGCTTATCCTTTTGAGGGATAGAGGATAAATGATAAACATGCAACAAATTGAAAATTTGTTGTAATTCACTACTTAGATTGGATCTCCTTTATGAAATGAAGTCATACTCATCATCTTGAAGGTTGTATTGTTGCTTGATTTTATTTTATTTGAAGACCTACAAATGTTAGTGCTAAAAAAATAAAAAAAATGAATGAAACTCACATAAAACTTGACATGATGCTTGAATGACAAAATGTTGCAATAATCTTGATAATTTTTCCCTTAACTACCCTTGAATAATTTTAGGATCTTCAATTTTCCTAATAGATTTTTCTTAGGATTAAAATGGTAAAAATAACTAGGTATTAGTATGCAATTCTTCTAATTTCTCAAAAATCAAATACCAATGGATGGCAATTGAAATTTGAAATTAAAATAATAAATTACCAAAATGGACATATTCAAATTTGGGGCCAACCTAAGTGGTCTACGGTGTAGGGTGCTCTAGACTAGATCCCTGCTTTTTAGGAATTAAAATTGTTGGGGGAAAAATAGTAAATTCCTACTTTGACTTCCCATGATTTAATTTTTTGATAAATATTTTAAAATGGGAAATTATTTGCATAAATAGGGAACTAGGTGCATAATTAGGTCCAACCACATAAGGGGGAGCAAAAACTAGTGTGAAATTGTCAAAGGTGATATTTTTTTATGCTACTGTGTCGCCAAAAAGTGTATACTTTTCTTAATATGGGAACAATTTATGATAAATTGGACTTAATGAGGCCTTGATTTAGTGCTGTGAGGTGTCTACACATCCACATTAGGTCTTGAACCCTTGAAAATTGAATAAAATACTTTTATTGATGTCTTGCAAAGGTGTTGTAAGGTGTTGTAATATATCTTGACACTTTTCTAGGACCATAATGTTATAATTCACCTAAATAACCTTACCAAGACCTATTTCAAAGTGTTGTAAAGACATGTAATAAAATTTCACACTTTCCTATGCTTTTCATCAATATTCACACCTTTCTTATGCTTTATTTAAATGACCCCTTTATGCACTTACAAGCCTTAATTAAGTGTCTTGTTGAAGAAGAACCTGATAAACAACATTTAATACATATTAATATCCGACATCCACTCAAAATTTCCCAGGTGGACTAAGTCACCACCTTGGGTGACTTAGTCCCATTTGGCTCAAAAAATTAAATTAATTCAAACTTCTTTTGGGTTTTTATTCTTTAAGACCTAAGGTTGGCCTATGATGAGGATTCTTCAAGAATTTAGGCATAAGAGTGTATAAATAAGTTTTTTTCACCTAATTTTACATCCCTCCTACAATCTTCTAACTCATCCTAAGTCATAACTCATCACTTATCATATTCTCAAGTCAAGCAAGCTAGGTTTTTATCATTGCAAGTCATTAAGATAGCTTCCAAGGAAATTCAAGGGCAGATTATTCATGTTTTTTTGCAGGCATTAAAGATAAAACATCATGGAAAGGTAATAAACTCCATTATTGCATGTTTCATTCTATTATTTCATCATTTTGGTTTAATTACCTAAAAGGGGTTTGACCAAGGCAAACCCCCATGCCCTAACAATCAACATTTCTTCATCTCTTCTTGTGTGTTTGTAGATTTAGGACTATTGGAAGCTTGGAAATCATTGGAGAACAAGTTGCAGGGTTGCTCAAGTATTCTCTTCATTCAACAAGTGAAAATATCACCTAAAACTCATTTTCAGGCCCGAAAATCAAAGTTTTAGAAGCAAACACTTGTGGGAAACCAGAGTGTAGACCTAGGGCATCCGCTTCCACTTCTGAATTTTCAAAGATTTAGAAGTGGAATAAGTCACCACCTTGGGTGACTTAGTCCCACTAAACTTGATTTTTAGAGATTTTTCTAGATCTGGATACCCATTTGGTAGATTCCCGATCTGACAAAGTTTCTCAAAACTAAGACTAAGTCGCCCAGACTGGCCTAAGTGTCCCAATTTACTTTTGTATTAGTTTTATCAGGATTTCAAACCTTCATGCCATCCATTTTAAGTCTCCAGGTGCACACATTTGGTTTAATAGCTTTGTAGTTGGTTTTGTTTGAATTTCTAGGTCATTTAGCTCATGTTTGCATATCAGATTGTGTTTTCCAAAACTTTACATTTCTTAGGTTTTACATCATTAAATCATCTTTCTTTCAGCATTATTGCACTTAGATCATCTCATTTAAGCACATTTCATCCATTCTTGCATTAATCTTGATTGTAGACATTAGCATTTTGGCCCATCTCTCTCCTTTTAGGTTAAAAACCCTAGAAAAGTTAGAGACCAAATGTTGGTTTGTCAAAATCATTATTTACAGTTACATTTAGCCCCACTTTCATGAGAGTATGAAATTATGCTCATGCTCACATGAAAGGAATAAAAATTTCAAAGATACAAGATGACACCAAGTTGAGGGGTGTTGAATCCACCAACTTAGGATCTCATCACGTCAAAATGTTAAGATAGGAAGCATAGACATAACATCCATAAAACAAGCACTACACATGGAATACACAAAGTAAACACACCAAAAATGCAAAGTAGACACATAGAAAACATAAGACAAACAATACAAACAAAATAAGACATAAACATAAGGGTTAGTACTAAAAATGATTTAAGTCAATAAAGTAAAGAGATTTCAATCTTAAATTTTCCTCAAATATCAATTTAATCATCTCTTAAATGTGTTGCTTAAACTAAATGGTGCTATTATAAGGATGAAATATCACTTATCAAACACATGGATCCATTAGCAAGAAAGTTGTGTTATGCTAGGTGGACATGTTAAAATGTTGCTCAAGCCCATGAATCATCAAGTTGCACTATGCCAAATCCATCGACTATATTTCCAATCATGCTTCAAGGACTGCACAAAATTTTAACATTACAGGGAATAGTTTAATGTTTCAAGGGACAAAAGTCACCTAAGGGGGTGCACAAGTGTTTAATGCCATGAGGGGTGACTTAATAACCATGCTTTAGGGGGAACTCTAAATAACACCACCACCAAAGGGGTATTTGAATAAGCCAAACATCATAAGACATCTATGAAATGGATAAGGGTAATATGCCCCCCCTTAAAATGCCAACACACTTGCTATGTTGGCATTTTAAGGAAATAAGAGATGAAGAGGGGATCCTTAAAGAGAATACACACCTCCAAAAACTAGTTATCCTTTCCCCCAAGGGTGACTTATCAAATATTTAATAATCAAATGATTAATATTTATATTTGTGTTAGAAGCTATGATTTGAGGGAAAATAAGTGATATTTTAATTATTTAAATTCATATATAAAAATTATAAATTTATATATAATGTAAGAAGTGGATAATTTTTATGAAAAATGTAGATGTCCTTAAGAGAATTTTTTTTTTTTTTAAAGCTACAAGATAAAAAACTAAACCTTAAAGATCAATCTATAACAAATATATGTTTTAAGTTTCGTTTTTAATATTCTAGCTTTTTTATGTTATTCTTGATTCATTCTTTATATTGTAAGTAGTTTCCACATTAATATAAAGTTGCAATGGTGTTTTAAAATTGTAGAGGTTGTCATTTATTTTAGGGTGACTTTTCAAATATTTAATTACCAAATGATTAAGATGTAGATTTATGTCATAAGCTATGCTTTGAGGGACATACGTGATTTTTTTTTATTTAAATACATATATAGAAATTATAAGTTTTTATATATAATAAAAGGTGGATAACCATTATAAAAAAAGGTACATGACATTAAGAGTATATAGAAATTTAATTTAAATTTATAAGATAAAATACTCAACCTTAATGATCAATTTGTAACAAATATATGATTCAACTCTAATCTTTGATATTCTATTATTTTCTATGTTATTTTTTCTTCATCATTTATATTGTAAGTGAAATTTGTAATGGTGATTAATAAGTGTAGGTGTTGACATGTGTGTAATGGTGACTTATTAAATATTTATTAAGAAAAATATTAAGATGTAGATTTATGTTAGAAGATATTGCTTTGCTCTAGTAATTGATCATCCATTGTTTATGCTATCGTTGTGTTGTCCAAATGACTTCATAGTTTTGGCTTCGAGGAATGCATGCCTCCTAGTGAAGAACCAATTTCATGTTTGAAAGATAACACTTAGTTGGGAATATCGCTGCTTCTCATCCATACTAGCTTAATTTTGATCTTTAATATTCTAATTTTTTCTATGTTATTCTTAGTTGATTATTTATATTGTAACTAGTTTTCCAGTCAATATAAAGTTGCAATGATGATTTACAAATGTAGGGGTTTTCATGTATGTAAGGGTGACTTATCAAATATTTAATAATCAAATGATTAAGATGTAGATTTTTGTTAGAAGATATGATTTAAGGGTACATAAGTGGTATGGTGTAATTTTTCAAAGTTATATATATAAATTACAAATTCATATATAACATAAGAGGTGGATAATTATTATGAGAAAAAGGGGATGACATTAATAGAACATAGAAATGATTTTTAAAGTTTTAAGATAAAAAACTAAACCTTAATGATCAAAATGTAACAAATATGTGTTTTAAGTCTAATCTCTAGTATTCTAGTTTTTTCTATGTTGTTCTTGCTTCATTATCTATATTGTATTTGGTTTCCCCATTTATATAAAGTTGTAATGGGGATTTAGAGATGTAGGGGTTGTCATGTATGTAAGGGTGACTTATCAAATATTTAATACAAAAATGATTAAGATGTAGATTTGTGTTAGAAGCTATGATCTGAGAGAAAATAACTAACATTTTAATTATTTAAATTCATAGATAGAAATTATGAATTCATATAAACATAAGATGTGGATAATTTTTATGAAAAATGTGGATGACATTAAAAGAATATAGAAATGTTTTTTAAAGTTAGAAGATAAAAAATAAACCTTCAAGAGCAATCTATAACAAATATATGTTTTAATGGTCATTTGTTGTGCTTCGCTGTTTTTGGTTTTTACTATTGCTTTTTGCTAATGGTCTGTTGATGTTCTGATAATCAGCTTGCTTTTCAGCATGTTGGGTGGACAGTCCATTGTTTTATCTTTTCTTCCACTGTTCCTTTTTGTCCAGGCTTTCAGGTTCCCTGCAAAACCTATTTATCATTAATAAAAAATATATATGTTTTAAGTCTAATGTTTAATATTCTACATTTTTCTATACTATTCTTGCTTTATTATTTATATTGTAAGTGATTTACCCATTACTATAAAGTTGCAATGGTGATTTAAAGGTGTAGGGGTTGTCATGTATGTAAGGGTGACTTATCAAATATTTAATCCACAAATGATTAAGATGTAGATTTGTGTTAGAAGCTATAATTTGAAATATATATATATATATATATATATATATATATATATATATATATATATATATATATAATAATTATGAATTCACTTATAACATAAGAGGTGGATGATTTTTATGAAAAATGTGGATGACATTAAAAGAATATAGATTGTTTTTAAAAGTTATAAGATAAAAAACTAAACCTTAAAGATCAATCTATAACAAATATATGTTTTAAGTCTAATCTTTAATATTGGAGTTTTTTCTATGTTATTATTGTTTCATTGTTTATATTGTAAGTGGTGTCCCATTAATATAAAGTTGCAATGGTGATTTTGAGGTGTAGAGGTTGTCATGTATGTAAGGGTGACTTATCAAATATTTAATAATCAAATGATTGAGATGTAGATATGCGTTAGAATCTATGATTTGAGGGAAAATAAGTAACATTTTAATTATTTAAATTCATATAAGAAATTATAAATTCATATCTAACCTAAGAGGTGAATAATCTTCATGAAAAATGTGAATGGCATTAAAAAAATATAGAAATTTTTTTTAGGTTATAAGACAAAAAACTAAATCTTAAAGATTAATCTATAACAAATATACGTTTTAAGTCTAGTCTTTAATATTCTAGTTTTTTCTATGTTATTCTTGCTTCATTATTTATATCATTTACAGGTGTATGGGTTGTCATGTATGTAAGGGTGACTTATAAAATATATTAGAATAATTAAGTTTTAACTTAGGGAAAATTATATTTGATTATTTTTTTCTCGTATTCCGGTATTGGGTGATTGCTCACCCATTTGGCTTTTTTCATGACTTTATAAGCTTGTAATATAATGTATTTTATTATCTTGGCTTTTAATAAAGTGTCACATATTCAGTGATTTTTATTTTCTTGGCTGTGAGGGTTGAGTTGTATGAGGTTGTTCCTGGGTGATTTGGAGCTTTGCTCCAACATAGTATTAGAGCAGATCTCCTGCCCTTCCTTCCCCTGAGGATTTTTGCTTGTTGGTGAGCTTGAAAGATGAGGTCACTGGTGTTTTGACAAACCTCAATATGGTTAGCCTGCACCTTTATAGAGTTTTCTACTTTGCATATTTTGTGTGGTTAAATCTGGCCTTTTTCTAAGGGACGTAGAAGGTTTATGACACATTTGCCTTGGCACACGGATTTGATTCTCTAAATAGATCTTGAGGAGTGGTTGACCGATTCATTTGTGAGATTGATTTGTTTTCCAGCATTTGAAATTTTGTAAATTTCAAAATTGCCTTCGATTATTTTCCTCTTGTTGTTAGTGTTTCATGGCCACAATTTTTGATTGCTTTAGAAGTGGTCTCGATTTTGTTGAAGGCATGTGTTTGGAGTGGCTGTTGTTTTCTCTAGTGGCAGTGATTTGCACTTGAAAGGTTGCAAACTTCTATTGAAGCCAATTTTCTATTTGGAGGGCTCAATTCTACCTTGTGGAAGCTTGATTTCTTCGCAGAGGCGTGCCTTCTTTTTCCTTGGGAGGTCTATGATTATTTTTGTTGGCTGCATCAAATCTAGAGAATAGGTCATTTTTATTTGTTGGCTAGAGGCCCGTATTTAAATGTTCAGCAGAGGACGATTTCTTTAGAGGCTCGATTGGCATATGAAGGCAACGGATTTCTGTTTGAAGGCATTTTTTTCTCATTGTTGGGCGTAGATCTCCTGACTGTTGAGGTGTCGTTCCTCTCTTTGGAGGCGTGATTTTTTGGCTGACTTTATGAACGTGCTTTTTATTTGGAGATTAGGTAAAAAAAATAAATTTGAAGACCTGAATTCAATTTGTCTGGAGATTGGCTCAAATCCCTGTTGTTGCTGGTTCTGATTGAAGGCACTGAGAGGCATTTTTTTCTCTAGGCCGATTCATTTCCTTTGGTTGCACACACATTTCTCTTGATTGGAGGCGATTCTTTGTGTTTTTTTCAAACAACACAATCTTTATAAAGATTCAAATGAAATATTAATTTAGGGCTTCTGTGGTGTGGGCCCGTGAAGTTCTTTTGAGGGAATTTATTCCCCATTGCTTGGAAAATAGTTCTAAATACGCTTTTTATTGCCTACCACTCTCAAACAGAGTGTGAGCAAAGGCTCATTAGACCAGTGAAAGGCCTCACACTTTCTCTGTGCGTTGTGAAGGTTGTGATCAGTTCTTGTGGATTGGTAACATGAGCTTAGTCTTGGTGGCTCTTTGGAGGCTTGTTTTTCTTCTTAAGATTTGTTTGGAGGTGGCTATGAGGAGGCTTGTTTTTCTTCTTAAGATTTGTTTGGAGGTGGCTCTGAGGAGGCTTCTTTTTGTTCTTAGGATTTGTTTGGAGGCTTTTATTTATCGTCTTTGTATTTTGTTTTTTATATGTGGCTCTGAGGAGCCTTTGATCAGTTCTTGTGGATTGGTAGCATGAGCTTAGTCTTGGTGGCTCTGAGGAGGCTTTTTTTGGTTCTTAAGATTTGTTTGGAGGTGGCTCTGAGGAGGCTTCTTTTTGTTCTTAAGATTTGTTTGGAGAATTTTATTTATCATCTTTAGATTTTGTTCTTTATATGTTTCCAGATTGTCCAAGTTTGTCATCTTTCGGGCGAGTCCCTGATTGGTTGGTGACATGATCATACTTGGTGAAGGAGACACGTGGACAATTTTCAGAGACTCATTTTGTTTTCTTCTCTTTTGGAGAAGGGTTTTTTCCCACAGGGTTTTTCTCCTTTTCTTCGGTTGTGAGATATTTTTTTTGCATTTGCATTCTCCCTAAGTTTCACTTAAGGGGGGCTGTTAGAATAATTAAGTTTGAGCTTAGGGAAAATTATATTTGATTAGTTTTTTTCCATATTCCCGTATTGGGTGGTTGCTCACCTGTTTGGTTTTTTCATGGCTTTATATGCCTGTAATATAATGTATTTTATTATCTTGGCTTTTAATAAAGCATCACATATTCGGTGATGTTTATTTTCTTGGATGTGAGGTTTGAGTTGTAGGAGGTTTTTCCTAGGTGATTTGGAGCTTTGCTCCAACAAAATATTTAATAATCAAATGATTAAAATGTAGATTTGTGTAAAAAGCTATGATTTGAGGGAAAATTAGTCAAATTTTTTAATTTAAATTTATATATAGAAATTACAAATTCATATATAGCATACCAGGTGGATAATTTTTATGAAAAAATGTGGATGACATTAAGAGAATAGAGAGATGTTTTTTAAAGTTATATGATAAAAAAAAAAATCTTAGAGATCAATCTGTAACAAATATATGTTTTAACTGCAATCTTTAATATTTGATTGTTCTCTATGTTATTCTTTCTTCATTGTTTATATTGTCATAGGCACACCATTACAATTCCTGACAACACATTTATAAGAATTTAATTTTGTTTTGCTGTAGTGACTGTTTTTACCATTTCCCAACACTCTCCATCTCTGAGCATAATTATAGGAAATATGTTCTACTCGTATCACTAAAACGTCGTTTTGTCCCATATTCCGATATCCCAACATTGTCCACCAACAAAAGCTTGTCTGGTCTGCCAACTCGTATATATACAAATTTAGGTAAAAGCATGGAGATATATTATTTATTTATAAATGATATGCAATAATATAAAAAACTTAATTTGAAGGTGCCGTGAGTGCTGCTACAAGATGTATGGCTCATCAGTAATATCCAGAGTTGGATAGATATGAAAAAAGTGACAGCACAGAATGCCACCATGAACAAAAGATGTGGTGAAAATGAATAGTTTCCATTTCTCTTTCATCTTGTCCTGGTTTTTAATGGAAAACAGGGGAATTATAGACCCGAGGATAAATGCATCAGTGGGCTGAAATCCTCCGAAGGCAATGGTACCCGAACAACCCATTACAGCCTGCTTCCATTCTGAGGCATTTAATATCACCAGCTGACGAAAGGATGGGGCCAAAGAGCCTGCTTCAATGTCGCCAAGAATACAACGTTGCTAGACGGATCCACGTCGTTACCCGAATTGCTCAGCCTATTTTTGAAGGAGGAGCAGCGTGCCACACCCAGTGTATGACCTCCTGTAGTTTCACCATTCCACCATTTATATCACTTTCCTTTATCATTGCAACACCCTCCAATTACAAAGCATTGCCTTTACCTAAGAGAACCACCATCTCTTGCGCAGAAAGCCCACGTTCGTTGAATGCGCTGATGAGCCGAGAAGCGTTCAAAGTTGGAGAAGGAGAATTTACGGTATTGATGATTCTCGACCTCATTACATCCTTTCGTCCCTTTGGCACATCATGCATGGGTCCTCCTGACTGAATCCACAAAGTTTGTATTTTGATTAAAATTTACAAATTTTTAACAATAGTTAAAAATCTTGACTTTACCAATACAACTGTGTCTCGAGCTGCAATTGCAATAATGTCTGCGCAAGATACGACACCCGGACAGCTCTCCTCGATCATTTATTTTGCCTCGTCGATGACCTCGTAGCCTCGTAAGCTCAGATTGGCAGGAGAATCCTTCTCAGCCTTGTTGTCACCCGTGGAATCTATTAGAATCGATCCATCCATTCCCTGTAAAATACTAATTAGAATCATTTCACGGGAATGAAAAAAAATGGTTTTACAGCTCGTACCTACACAAAGCAGTCATGAAAATGCATTCTGAGAAGTCCTGCTGCAATACTGATGTCGCGTTGCATGGCTCGATTCACGGTGTCTCTAATAATGAACTCTGCAAATGGACAGGCAAAGGCATAGTAATCTAAGCTTAAACTGGCGCCAAGTTTGGCACCTGCTAGACAGAGTAGAATGAGATTGAGACTGAGAATAGTGATAAACATCATGCTTTTTACACCCATTACTCCATCTCCTCTCTGCTGCAATGGGACAATTTCTATTATCTATTGAATGGTGGGTGTTGCGTGCAGCTGGGTAGCATAGAAATAGCTGAGCTCTTTATCTGGTCTGTTCATTTTTATTTTACAAGTGTCTCTCTTAGATCATGCACAAAGAATTGGTCGGTGGTTTAAGTGCCCCCCAAGAGTGAAATTGATTATAACTAGCAATCGCACCTTCGTGTGCAATGGGTACGCCGAAGATGTGTGTGGCAGGTCAATTACGGAAAAATTTTGTGTACATATTTTTGCATGCATTTGTGCAGTACATGAAGTCAATTGGTAGGACATTTGAAATTGATGTTGTTATGAAACAAAGGTTTGAATGAAGGAGTGATAGCTTAAGATCAATTATGCATCCACTTGCAGGGATCTTGATTGAAAAAAGTCTTTGAATGAAGAAGATAATTAGGCTCCATTATCAATAGGTTTATGTTATGTTTTCAATAAGGAAAGAGAGAGGAGGGGGGACAGGGGGTAGGGGGAGAAGGGGGTATACGGATATAAAGATGGAGAGGTAGAGGGGGAAGAGTGAGAGAGGGGTAAGTAGATATATATAGTGGATAGAGATAGAGATAGAGGTGGAGGTAGAGATGGAGGTGGAGATGGAGAGATTAAGAGAGAGGAGAGAGAGATAGAAACATATCCAAAAGACTTAAATATATAGAGAGGGAGAGAGGGAGAGATAAAAATATAAAGATAGAGATAAGAAGTGATATATAGAGAGAAGTTGAGAGGGAGAGAGATATATAAGGTTTGAGAGAGATGAGGAGATAATGAGATAAATATAGAGGGAGAGATGAAAGAAGAAATATGGAGAGATATAAATAAAGAGAAAAATGAATGGATAGAGAGAGGGAGACATAAAGGTAGAGATGGATAGAGGGGGAGAAGGAGCATAGAGGTAAAGATAAAGATAGAGGGAGAGAAATAGATAGAGATAGATATGGGTAGAGGGAGAGATAAAGAAAATAGATAATGAGATAGAGAGATATAGAGATATAGAGGAAGAGTGAGAGGGAGAGATAGAGAGATAAGAGATGGTGAGATAGAGAGATAGAGAGAGATAGAGATATAAGGGAGTATAGAGAGAGGTTGAGGGGGAGAGAGAAACAAAGAGACATATAGAGATGTAATCCTTTTCTCTACACAGTAGATGATATTTGTTTTACCTTAGAAGAATGACTTTCTAAGGAGATTTTCTATTTTAGGTCATAGAATTTGTGTGAAAAGATTTTTTCCCGTGGGCTGCAAGAAATACCAAAGAGGATATTATTAGATGTTGTAAAATATCCTGTTGAAATCGCTAAACTTGTCAAAGATTTTGAAAGGTCTTGTTCACTGATAGCAAGGGACAAGGTCATGACAGTAGGGATCTTTGGCATTGGGGGGTCTAGAAAGACCATCTTGACAAAAGAATTGTTCAACAAGAAATGCTCAAGCTACGATGGATCATGTTTCTCTCTAGTGTGAGAGAATCAAGTGTCAAAGGTGAATTGCACTCTTTGCAAAGCTAACTCTTCAAGGATCTATTCTAGGAAAAAAAGGAGTTTAGGAATATTGAAGGAACAAGAGAGCTAAAGCATTTTCTGGGAGGGACAAGGGCTTGGCAGTTCCTTTTATTCCTAGATGATGCCGATCACCTAGACTAGCTAGATGCCTTGTTACCTCAAGGCATGGTGAGCTCTAGTAGCCTAGTAATTATTACAACTCTCTTTGTCTCCCTTTTCTATCTCTATTTCTCCCTCTCCTTCTATCTCTCTCTCACCACCGAGCTATCCTTTCCAAGTTATATCTCTCCTTTCTATCCCTATCTCCCCTCTCTCCCTATCACTCCCTCTTTCTATCTATCTACTTATCCTCCTCTCTCTATTTATTTCCCTCCCTCTCTATATATTTATGTATCTATCTCCCTCTCTCTCTCTCACATACTAATACATACACACACACACTCCATGTTTCTCCCTCCCCATCCCTATCTTTATCTTTAAAAATTGGTCTATCACTAATGTCACACTAAGCATCTCTTTCTATCCATATTTTTCTCTACCTTTATCTCCCTAGTTCTCTATCTCTCTCCCTATTCCTCTCTATCTCGTTATATCGCCCTCTATTTATATCTCTCCCTCCCCCCTTCCTCTCTATATATTTAGTTATCTTTGCCTCTCCCCCTTTCTTCTCTATCCCTCTCTACCTAGATATCTCTCCCACTCTTCCCCCTTTTCTCTCTCTCTCTCTCTCCCTCTCCATTTCTCCCTCTATCTCTTTTTCACTTTCTCTCCATCTCTCTACTCGTATTTATCTTCTTTTCTCTACCTCTCTCTCTACATCGTTTCATATCTCTATCTTTATCTTTTTATCTCTCCCTCTCTCTACACCTTTATATCTCCTTCTCTCTACCTCTATATATCAATCCCTATCTCTATCTTTATCTTTCTCTCTCCCCCTCTCTATATATTTACCTATTCAATCTCTATCTATCCCTCTCTTCTCTCTCTCTCTCTATCCCTCCCTATCCTTCTCTCAATATCCATCTCCATCATCTCCATCTCCCTCTCCATATCTATGTCTAGCTTCCTCTCTGTCTTTATCCCTATCTCTATCTCCTTGCCCTTCTCTCTCTCTCTCTCGCTCCCACCCCTCTATCTCTCCCACTTTCTATTCTCATCTCTCCCTCTCTCCCTCTCTCCCTCTCTCCCTATTGCAAACATAACATCATCATGTTGGTAATGGAGGTTGATTATCATCCTAATTTAGAGGTCTTATTTTAATCATGTTTGGATCCCTTAAAGTGGATGCATAGTTTATTTGAAGCCATCACTTCTCCATTAAGACCTTCATTTCACAAAGATCATTTGATAACCGACCTACCAACTGACCTTATGTATTGTACACATGTATACAAAACAAAATACCAAAAAAGTTTTCTAATTGATATTTCACACCTCTTCGATGTACCTATTGCACACTAAGGTGTGATTGTTAGTATAATGTAGGTAGAAGCATGGAGATATATTATTTATTTATAAATGATATACAATACTATAAAAAACTCAATTTGAAGGTGTCGTGGGTACTGCTACAAAGACGATGTATGGCTTAAAATAACAAAGAGAAGAAAGAAAATGGATTTATTGAGACACACCTCAGTAATATCCAGAGTGCAATAGAAATGCAAAAAAAGTGACAGCACAGAATCCCACCGTGAACAAAAGATGTGATAAAGAATTTGCATGTACTCCTAAAGGTAAGCAATTTCTTTTTACTTACACTAAGAGAACAAAAACTGGTAGCAGTTATTACTTGCAGGGTGGTTTTTCTCTAGTAAAACAATTGAAGCCAAAAGTAGTTGCCGACAATCAAAAGTGGTTTTTTCTATTAAGTGGTTATCAGTAAGCCTCCATAAAAATGAGTTGATGACAACTTAAAGTACTAGGTTTGCTTATCACTTAAACTCAAAAAATACTACGTGTAATCTGAATTACTAAGCATGTGCTCTATCATTTTAATATTTATGTCCAAAAACAATGTTAAAAATGTATCGACTTATAGGACAACTTTTAGTAGAGCCTTTTCTATTGGACTATCAAATGGTAACAACAGTGTGTGGTGGTTTAAAGCTTTCCATATCATCCAAGCATTTCCTTGGTTTTTAAATTATTATTGCCTTCACAAATTTTCAATGTCTGTTGTGTGAAGTTAGTAATTTTTCTAGCTAATATTTGATTATGTCCACAAAGTTGCAGCTATATAAGTCGTCTAACTTATTTAGAAGACATCCCCAACAGATAATCAGATTACCAGATCGTAAAGAGTTTGAAGACTTTTCTAATTGCAGTCAGAGATAAAGTAGATCAAGATCAATGGCCTTATATACACGCTTTGTACTCGTGACAATGCTTTTGCTTATTACTATCTCATTATTTCAGCCAACATTCGCTGGTGGCTGCACTGGGTCAGCAAGAAAAAGTAAGCACAACTCCTCCTTTGCTTCTTCTTTTCAAATATTTAGGATATATACATTTTGTTTGCTCACTTTGGTATTTGGGCATATGCCTCCACAAAGGATGGAGTGGAATCACCATAAGAGGTGGTCAATAATCTTAAGAAAAGAATTTGAATTTAGTTGTGACTTGTTTGAGTTAGTAGAGATGAGCTTAATGTAGGGAATTTAATTATGAAGAATTGAGAATTATATGAAGGAATTTTAAATTTGGAGGAGAAAATGAAAGGGTGGTTATATGTTTTAAATATATATTTTAAATTATTAATGAAATTTTGAATACCAAATAAATACTTAAACAAATTGTAAAAGAAAAATTATGCAAATAAATATTTACAACTCCCATCATGTGAAAAAGGTTTTATGTGAAGTTTGACTTGATCAATATTAAGCATTGCAGTGTAGTTTAATGTTGTGAATTAAACTTGAGCTCACCATGTAAAAAATATTAAATTGGAACAAAATTTAATGGTTATTCAACTAGAAAAATTTAAAAAAAATAAAGCAAGAATTACCATTGTTTTGACCTAAGAGTGCATGTAAGACAAATGCAATGCAAATCAAAATGCTTAAATCTAATGCAATGCAATCTTTCACTAAATGACCTAAGAATGCATGTAAAACAAAATAGAAAGCAACAAGATGAAATGTGTGCACCTGGAAATCTCGAGATGACTAGATGAGACTCTGAAATGCTGAAAATATTGAAGTTTTGGCCTATTGGGACTCATATGCTAGTCTAGGCATATTAGTCCTAGATCTAGGTTTCTATGGAGAAACAAGAATCTAGAAAATGAGTATCTAGAACTGCAAAAGTCTGAAAAAATTGCCTATAGTGGGACTCATACGTCACTTCTAGCATATCAGTCATATTCCGCTTATTTGAGAATTCAAAGTTTAGATTTGTGCTCCAATCTCTATTATTCCCTTCCAAATTGATTTTTGTTTTTGAACCTATAAAAATACCTACGAAATATAATATGGAATTGATTTGCTTATGAGGGGTTTGCCTCAGTCAAACCCCTACTTTGGTAATTAAACCTTGATAGAAACAATGAAACTTGGATGCAAATAGGGATGTAAACTCTAACCTTAATTGTGTCTAAGATTAGGAAATCTGAAATACAATGCAACCCTATTCTAATGTCCATGAATGAGATGCATGAATGGAGCTTGAATGATGAATAACTCACTTTGAGAGATCTCTAATCACCCAAATGAGCATTAATAATGCTTGTACCTTCCTCAAGCTAAATGTAGAGTGATAATGGAGGATGGAGTCACTTAGGAAACAATTCATTAGGTTTGGCTTAATGGCTAGTTGCATCTCCCCAACCTAGAATCCATCCTAATTCACCATAGACAAGCATGATCAACCCTTGACAATGCTGGATCTTGAATGAAAGTGAGCTTGAAGACCTAGAAAAACACTTTAATACTACTCCAAGACTTATATTTTACTTACTTTTGAAACTTGAATGCTTTTGTGAAAGAATGCTTGCAAACTCTTGAATTCTTGGTCTTGAAATTACTCTTGAAAATGCTTGATTAGATGAAATAATGACTTAGAAGCTTGCTTATATAGGCATTAACACCTAATTTATCATTATTTAGATCTCAAATGCCGACATCATCCAAAAATTTGAATAAAAAAGTTTATTTTCTTGCTTAAATCCTCAAAAATCCCCAAATGGGACTCATACGCTAGCCCTGATATATGGGTCCCACCTAGGGGGACTCATATGCCCAAGGTGGTGTATGAGTCCCACTGTAGCTTTCTGGGATGGGTTGTTAAGATTTTAAGTGCTTTTGATGATTTTATTAAGTTTTTAGTTGAAATAAGCCTCGAGATCCAAAATAGAGGATCTTAGGGGCCTATTAATGATGATTTAAAGGGTAATTAATGCAAGGGTACCAAAATAGGTCCAAATTAAGTGTGAAATTGCACTACTTTCAAGAGCATACAATTTTTTACACTACAAGTCCAATCCTGAAGGCTATTAAAAACAATAAAAATTAGTGATTTTAGATCAGCAAAAGAGGCCTATAAATGGGGTAGCATTGAAAGAATGTCAGAAGAAGAAAGAGAGATAGTGAGAAGCCATGAGTACATGGTGATTTTGCAGATTTTGATTTGTAAGTAGAGAGTCCTTTCATCAAATGGTATGAGAGCCAGTAGTCTTGAGCATGTGGACAGAGTGTTGAATGTGAGGCAGTCTACACTAGGACCTAAAGGTGAAGAGTGAAGCGGTGATTGTTGTTTGAGGAGCTCAAGAAGATTGTTGAAGGTGTGCAAGGAGTCTTGAAAAATTGAGAGTTCAAGACATTGTGGTGGTTGCAAATTAAGAGTACATGGAAATTGTTTGATGAAATGTTGAAGAAGAAGAGTATGAGTTTGGCCCTGGGTAAGGCTTTAAAAAATTCTTTTATTGAGAGGAGAGAGAATTTTAGAGGAAGAGAGTTAGGATATTTGGAATAATTGTGTAGAAGTAACAAGGAGGTTAGATGTCTTGAAGGAAATTATTATGAAAGGAAAGAGGAAAGAAAAAGAAAAGAAGGTGGGAAAAAGTGAGTCGCAAAATTTTGTTAATTTTATTTTATGTGTAGGAAAGAATGATGAAAATGAAGATGAAGAGAAAGAAGAAGGTTAGAAAATTGCAGCTGCAGGAGTATGTCTTATTAAAGGAATATAAGAAATGGTTGTAGTAGAAGTAGATGATGAAAAGGATGGAAAAATAGTTGAGTATCCTTTGAATGATGAGAAGTTAGAAGATGGAAATAATGAGATCATAGTTGAGCATGAAGAGCAGAAAGTTGCAAAAAATGGCGTGGAAGAATATTTTGTAGTAGCAGGGGAAAAAGAGGTAACATTTAAATTTTCTAAATTCTATGAGAAATATTTCTATGCCTATGAAAAATATGAGAAAATAGAAGTGTGTGATGAGGTGAAAGTAGAAGAAGTGATGGATGATGAAAAGATAGTGTTGGAGGTGAAAGGGTGTGAAGATGAAGTGAGCATAGAACTATTTTATTTTCATGAGTTTTCTAGTGCTAATTTATATGCAGGAAAATATTTGTATGATTTTGTAGAGGATAGTATAGATGCATGTTGGTGGAAGTGGCTAGAATATGGTGGATTGGATCCCACAAGATTAGAGAAGAGCGAGAGTTGAAATTGGTGGTGGAGGTTAGATTATGGTGGAGTAGATTCCACATTGAGAAAGAGGAGTGCAAATCAGAGTTGTTGGAGGAGGAATAAGGTTGTTTTGGCTAGATGCCAGAAAAGAAGAAGGAAGAAAAAATTAGTAGGGTACCTATGAAAGCATTGGATTATGCTACAAATAGTTTACTATAAATTTGAAAGGGTGTTTCAAACACGCAACTCCATTTTGTGAGCCATGCTCAAAAAATTCTTACCCAATGTTTCTGATGTAGGAGCATCTAAGTCCACAAGTGATCTTGCATCACCCAAAAATATTTATTTTAATTTTTCAATTTTGCAATATTTTGGTGGTTTCAATCATCTCTCAACATCAAGAAGTATCTTGTGCATTTTCAGGAAACATAGAGCTTCCAAGCAAAAATTCCATCAAAATTCACTTTCTAGCATCCAACTACACACTTCCAAAGCATCGACTTGATCAAGTCATTTTTGGCATGATAGTATAGATTTTGTGGCAATTAAATCATTGGGTTTTATTACTTTATGCTTCATCTTTCCATTGCATTAAAAAAAAGTTGGGGTATTGAATTTGAAAATAGAAAAAAAATATTTTGGAGCCAAAAAAGGTGTTTAATTACACTAATTTTCACTTTGTTGGAGGCATCTTTTCATAGCAAAAATTGAAGAAAAATGAAAAAAGAAAATAAAATAAAAAAGGAAAAATTAAAGAAACTAGGAGGAAGGAGAGAAGTCATGAAGGGAGAAGAGAGTGTGGAATATTAAGGGGTAGTAGTCCAATCTTGAAGGTTGTTAAAAACAATGAAAAATAGTCATTTTAGATCAGCAAAAGAGGCCTACAAATGGGGCAGCATTGAAAGAATGACAGAAGAAGAAAGAGAGATAGTGAGTATTCATGAGTGAGTGGTGATTGTGCAGATTTTGATTTGTAAGTAGAGAGTCTTTTCATCAAATATTTAATAATCTAGTTATTTCTATGTTATTCTTGCTTCATTGTTTATATTCTAAGTAGTTTCCCCATTAATTATATAAATTTGCAATGCTAATTTATAGTTGTAGTGGTTGTCATTTATGTAAGGGTGAATTTTCAAATATTTAATGATCAAATGATTAAGATGTAGATTTATGCCAGAAGTTGTGCTTTGAGGGAACATAAGTGACACTTTAATTATTTAAATTCATATATAGAAATTATAAGTTCTATATATAATAAGAGGTGGATATTTTTTATGAAAATAGGTGGATGACATTAAGAGAATATAGAAATGTAATTTAAAGTTATAAGATAAAATATTGAACGTTCAAGATCAATTTGTAACAAATATATGTTTCAACTCTAATTTTTGATATTCTATTTTTTTATGTTATTTTTTCTTCATTATTTATATTGTAAGTGGTTTCCCCATTAATATAATGGTCTTTCCTATGGAGGTGGTCCTATCTTCTATTGAGGGGGAGATGGTGGAGGCCGGAAGTGACTTTTCTCCTATAGAGGTGGAGTGGGATGCTGCTAGTTGTGCTTGGAAAGGCTGTCGGGGGGTTATTGAAGCCTTGTTTTATGTTGGCCTGGGTTTTGATGAGGACCTACATGCTGTGTTCTTTTCTTTATCTTCTATGGAGGTGGAGATTTTGATTAGGAAGCAGATCTTTGAGTTATTCAATCCTAAGGTTTTTGAATGTTGCAGCCATGAGAAGTTTGGAGTTCTTTCCTTTAGAGGTGGAGAGAATATACGTCTTTTAAAGGATATTGCTAGTGCTTTGTGCTTCTGTGTTTACCTATCCTATAAAGATGGAAGGGGTGGGTTGTTGGACTCTGCTACTTTGGTTGGTGGAGCTTTTATCCTGATTTGTATTGTGAAAAGTTGCATATTTGGGTTTAAGGTCCCTGTCAAAACCTCGTGTTATGGGTTGTTGGTCTTGTCTATAACTATTGAGTGTAGTGGGTTGTTGGTCCCATCAAAACCAATGATGCTAAGATTCATGTGATTTCTTGGTTGTTTTTCTGGTCAACCTGTTGGCTTGTGGCAGGTTGTTGGCATTTTTTCATCCCTGGTGAGCTGCTGGATGTTTTTGATTCTTTCTTTGAGCAGCTTGTTCTCTTTGGGGTGGGCTTTGGGTCCAATTAAAACTTGATGGTTTCGGGTCCATTCAAAACCTGCTGTACATGGTTTCGGGTCCATTCAAAACCTGTTTTTCCTTTTTCAAAAATAAGTGTAGGGGTTGTCATGTATGTAAGGATGACTTATCAAATATTTATTAATAAAATTATTAAGATGTAGATATTTATTAGAATATATGCTTAGAGGGCACATAAGTGACATTTTAAATATTTAAATTCATATATAAAAAATTATAAATTTATATATAACATAAGAGTTGAATGGATTTGGGAAAATTCACCACCAACAATTCACTGCCAACAAATTTGCCTCCAACAATTCATTGTCAACTATTTATCGCCATGACAAATTCATCTTGTGGATAATTCACCAACAACAATATCATATGAATTGTTGGTGGTGAATTTTTCACTAGATGAATTTGTCATGACGATGAGTTGTTGGAGATGAATTGTTGGAGGTGAATTTGTTGGCGGTGAATTTTCCTAGAGTTGAGAATATTTTTTATGAAAAAATGTGGATTACAAATGTAATTTAAAGTTATAATATAAAATATTAAACCTTAAAAAGATCAATTTATAATAGACATATGTTTAACTCTAATCTTTAATATTCTAATTTTTCTATTTTATTCTTACTTCATTATTTATATTGTAAGTGGTTTCCCCATTAATATAAAGTTGCAATGGTGATTTAGAGGTGTAGGGGTTTTCATGTATGTAAGGGTGACTTATCAAATATTTAATAATCAAATGATTAAGATGTAGATTTTTGTTAGAAGATATGATTTGAGGGCACATAAGTGACATTGTAAGTTTTCTAAATTCATATATAAAAAATATAAATTCATATGTAACATAAGAGGTGGATAATTTTTATGAAAAATGTGGATGACATTAAAAGAATATAGAAATATTTTTTAAAGTTATAAGATAAAAAACTAAACCTTAAATATCAATCCATAACAAATATATTTTTTAAATCTAATATTCGATATTCTAGTTTTTTCTATGTTATTCTTGCTTGATTGTTTATATTTTGAGTGGTTTTCCCATTAATCTAAAGTTGCATTGGTGATTTAGAGGTGTAGGGGTTGTCATGTATGTAAGGGTGAATTATGAAGTATTTAATAATCAAATGATTAAGACGTAGATTTGTTTTAGAAGCTATGATTTGAGGGAAAATAAGTGACATTTTAAGTTTTTAAGTATTTAAATTCATATATAGAAATTATGAATTCATATATAACATAAGAGGTGGATAATTTTTTTGAAAAATGTGGATGACATTTAGAGAATATAGAAATGTTTTTTAAATCTATAAGATAAAAGCTAAACCTTAAAGATCAATATATAACAAATATATTTTTTAAGTCTAATATTTAATATTCTATTTTTTTCTATGTTATTCTTGCTTGATTGTTTATATTGTAAGTGGTTTACCCATTAATATAAAGTTGCAACGGTGATTTACAGGTGTAGGGGTTGTCGTTTATGTAAGGGTAACTTTTCAAATATTTAATGATCAAATGTTTAAGATTTAGATTTATGTAAGTTGTGCTTTGCGGGAACATATAGAGAATATAGAAATTAATGACTCTTCAATTTCCAATTTGGGATGAATGAAGAAAAATGAAGAAAAAATTAGAAGGGTACCTATGAAATCATTAAAGTATGCTACAAATAGTTGACTATTTGAAAGGGTGTTGCAAACACTAAACTTAGTTTTGTGAGATATGCTCGCAAACTTCTTACCCGGTGAGTATGATGTAGGACCATTAGGGCTCACAAGCAATCCTACATCACCAAAAATATATTTTCCTTTCATGTTCAGTATTTTTCATTTTTTGTGTGAGCTTAAGCTTCAAAAGAATAATGTGAAGTTTTTATTTCTGAGGACTTTATTTCTATTTCATACATTAAACTCAAGCAAGGTGTTTAATGTGATTTTCAAAACTACGCAATTTCAAGGTTCTAGGGGTTGAAATGGTCAATTTACCATGGTCGAAGGATATTTTTTAGGAATATTATTAAAATTAATTAATTTTATCAACTTGGAAACCTAAGGAAGTGTGCATAAGATAACTGAGTCTTGGCATTCCATTTTGGTCTTATTCTTTAAGTTTTGGTTCCTAAAATCGAGAAAAAATTAACAATTTTTGGAAAACAATAAATGACTCTTCAATTTCCCATTTGGGGTGAATGACCATGACTTGGTTATTGATTTTATTTATTTTTAAAAGGAATATACGAAAACAAGACATTGGATTTGGTTCAACAACTATTAATGGTACTTCTAGGAGCAACAAACTATGTGTTATTTCATTTTTTTTTGTAGGAATTTTAAGGGTCAATCAAAGAGCGGATTTGGAAACAACTTATTTTGGGTTTTCAAATAGTTCAAACCATATTTAAATACATACTTTAATGGTTTTTTGGGTAAGCAATAAATAGGAGAAAGGTTGGAGAAAGAACTTGCAGGTTGCTCATGAGAGTAGCACAAGGAGTGCAAAAAAAAAAAGCTTATGAAGAGAAGAGAAATAGAAGAAGATAAAAGGGATTTTTCAAGTGTTCAAGGAAGCCATGAGAGTTTTAGGATGAAGGGAAAATAACATATTTACAAAGAGGAGTGAAGCCAATGAAGTTGAAGGAAAGAGACCTTGAAGATTTGAAGGTATGAAGTGCCTAGAAACCCCTGTAAAATTTCTAAATTTAATTTCTTGTTCAAATACTCACTATATGTAAATGTGTTTGAGGAATTTTCATGTATGGATGTGTATGAACATTGAAATAAATATGTGTTTCAGATTATTTCTCCATTGTTATGTTAATGTGGGTTAGATAACATGATAAGGATACAAGATTGGGTAGCTTGATAAGACTGCCCAATCTTGACTACATCATAAATTCATATATAACATAAGAAGTGGATAATTTTTATGAAAAATGTGGACGGCATTAAGAGAATATATATATATTTTTAAAGTTACAAGATAAAAAACTAAACCTTAAAGATCAATCTATAACAAATATATTTTTTAGGTTTAATCTTTAATATTCTAGTTTTTTTATGTTATTCTTGCTTCATTGTTTATATTATAAGTAGTTTCCCCATTAATATAAAGTTGCAATGGTGATTTACAATTGTAGGGATTATTATTTATGTAAGGGTGACTTTTTAAATATTTAATAGTCAAATGATTAAGATGTAGATTTATGTCAGAAGCTATGCTTTGAGGGAATATAAGTGACATTTTAATTATTTAAATTTATATATTGAAACTATAAGTTTATATATAAAAAGAGGTGGATAATTTTTATTAAAAAAGGTGCATGAAATTAAGAGAATATATAAATTTAATTTAAAGTTATAAGATAAAATACTCAACCTTAAAGATCAATTTGTAACAAATATATGTTTCAACTTTAATCTTTGATATTCTATTATTTTCTATGTTATTTTTTCTTCATCGTTTATATTGTAAGTGGTTGCCCCATTAATATAAATTTGCAATGGTGATTAAAAAGTGTAGGTGTTGTCATGTATTTAAGGGTGACTTATCAAATATTTATTAAGAAAAATATTCAAATGTAGATTTATGTTAGAAGATATGCTATGATGGCACATAAGTGACATTTTAATTATTTAAATTCATATATAGAAATTATAAATTCATATATATAATAGTAAGAGTTGAATAATTTTGAAGAAAAATGTGGATTACATTAAGAAAATATAGAAATGTAATTTAAAGTTGAAAGATAAAATATTGAACCTTATAAAGATCAATCTATAATAGACTTATGTTTCAATTCTAATATTTAATATTCTAATTTTTTTCTATGCTATTCTTACTTCATTATTTATATTGTAAGTGGTTTACCAATTAATATAAAGCTATAATGATGATTTACAAGTGTAATGGGTTTCATGTATGTAAGGGTGACTTATCAAATATTTAATAATCAAATGCTTAAGATGTAGATTTTTGTTAGAATATATGATTTGAGGGCACATAAGTGATATTGTAATTTTTTAAATTCATATATAAAAATTAAAAACTCATATATACCATAAGAGGTGAATAATTTGTATGAAAAAAAGTGGATGACATTATAAGAATATAGAT
>VDFB02360804.1:0-21853 GCA_007258455.2 Sequoia sempervirens | reverse complement strand
AAATCCAAGATGCCTTGTTTGAAAAAGGTAGGCCTAATAAAAAGGAACCTAAGGGAGACAAGGAAGGAAAGGGTAAGTCTGAAGGACAGAGTAAGGTAAAGTTTTGGAACTATGAGAAACTAGGACATGTGAAGAAGGATTGTAAGAAAAAGAAAAAGAGTCATGTTTCTTCTACAGAGGAATCCTCAGATGACGGTAATCATGTATTGATCATTTCATGTAAAAATGTTAGTGATGACTCTTTCCTTGATGTTAAAGAGTGATCTCCATGAAGAGGATGGTAGTCATGATGCCATGTGTAGCTCATACCATGGTTTAGTGGGAGTTGTTGGCAGTGGCATTGATGCATCATTGGTAAGGTTATCTTCATGTTATTGGGGCTATGTTTTTTCTTGGTTTAAAGTGGTTGCTATTATGTCATGGTTACTCTTGATATGTGTTTAGAGTTTGGCACGGTACTTGTTCTCTTGAGACTAGGATTTTTATGTATGTTATGATGCATGTGATCTCCTTGGAGGAGATGGTTAGATCATGCTGTCATGTTTATGTTCCTGATTCATGGTTGGAGCTTTGACATTGATCTTGTGTAGTTCTCTTATGTATTGGGTACATTAATCATTTGCTTGATTACTTCATGATAGTGCTATGTTGCATTTGGAGTTTGGCATGGATTGGTTGGTTGCAGGTCCTCATGGATACTTGGAGAAATAGATGAGGCTTGAGTTCTCTTATGGTAAGAGATATATGTTGGAATGGTTACTTGTAAGAAAATATTTTTCAATAGTAAAGAACGAGAATCCTACACCTTGGTTGGATGTGAGTTCAACACACTCAGTGGTTTCACATGCCTCTAAAGAGGCAGTTTGGTTATAGAGACTTGGAAAAGGTATTGGTTTTAATTGCAAGTTAAAAATGAATGTGATAGTCAGAGTGCTATTTTCTTAGCCAAAAATTCTATGTATCATGCTTGTACTAAGCATGTTGATGTTTAGTATCACTTTGTGTGAGAAATGGTTGAGAGTGGGAAGGGACTAATTGAGAAAGTTGACACTTTGATTAATGTTGTAGATTATCTTACAAAACTAGTTCCTACAGATAAGTTCTCTTGGTTTTGAGTATTAGTCATTTGTTTGGAGCTTCATGATTATGGGGTTGCATTTGAAGTTGGAATGGATTGATTAGTTGGTGCAAGAAGGCCATTGGCCTTGAGTCCTGTACTTGATTTATAATAATGGTTCCTTGTTTAGAATAATTGCAATGTATAATGTCAAGTGGGAGAATGTTGGGAATAGGATGTCATTTAATTGCAATCCTAAATGTTATTTCATGTATCTCCTAAATCCTTGGAAAGTGTTCCCCAATACTAGGATTAGAAAGAGATTAAATTCAAATAAAATGAACATGTAAATTGACATTTGTAATTAATGTAAATAAAATAGGAGCACATGGGGCACCCACATGGAAGGTAGAACTCACCTTGAGTTAAGTTAACTATTTGGAGAAATATAACACTTCAATAATGCATGTAAAGATCCTAGAAGTTAGGAATTGATGTTTACATGCATGGAGCTCATTTCAATTCAGTTCAATTTGGTTTAGTTCAGTTAAGTATCAGTTCAGTTCAATTTAGTTTAGTTCAGTTCAGTTCAATTATGGTTTAGTTATCTTCAGTTGCATGTAGTTAGTTCCAGTTGAATGCTAGTTGACTTTAGTTGACTTGAAATGCATGACTAATGACTTGACTTGCATGACAGATAACATGTGATACATTCAGTTAAGTGGGGATGATCAATCATGCATGATATTTGCATGAATGGTGGAGAGATATATTTTAGTTAATAGAGATTGACTTGGACCCACCTTGGGCACCCAAGTTGGCATCTTGGAGTTAACACTTTTGCATGATAAGATATTTTATAAGGCTGAGTTAAGTGGGACCATTCTTGGGTGCCAACTTTGAGGAGAAGCTTACAAGATATCTTTAGAATCAACATTGAGTTATGACTTCAGTTTTGGAAGCCCAAATTGATGGACTTGGTTTGACATTGTTTTTCATAGAAGAACTTTACCTACAAAGAATAGGTGTAGGTTTTGTGAGATAACCTTTTTGCTTTGTAATTGATAACTCTTTGGAGTTTTTAAGGCTCATTATTGTCTATAAATTGCAGCAAGTTGAAGAGAGTTTGATCAAATTTTATTGCAATTTGTGAAGAAGAATTGTTCAAGGAAAAATAAGCATCTCAAGCAAGGATTGATAAAGAATTATTGTAATCTTGTTCTAAGGTTAAATAATACAAGCATTATTGATTCTCGTGGTGGAGTTTTTTCCCGAAATGTTTTCTTCATTGTATATGTTGTGTCACTTCTATCTTATGGTCTTATTCTTCTACAATCTTCTATCTACTTCTACAAATGGTAAAATGAATCTAAACAGATAATCATCCACAAATAAGTTGTAGCAAAGAACACTTAATTAGATCTACAATCTCATAGTTTTACAGGTTTTAAAGCTTCATAATTACCTCCATTTTCAACAATTAGGAGGGGGCCCCAAAAACTTACCCACCAACAATTGCTCCATAGACTGTAAACCCTTCTTAATGATGCAATATGACACAGAAATAGAATACTCACCAAACGTAGGATTGGCAAAGAAATCCACCAAAGGAGAAGAGCTCTTATCCTTAGACTTCGATCCAAAAAGTTTAGACCAAATCCTCCCTTCCAAAGAACCATCGTCAACTTTTCGACCAACTCTGCCAACTCCAAAAATGAGAGCATTGAGAGCCACAAAAAGAGACCCCACCTTACCAAGGGAAGTACCATCAGGAACCAGACTGCCAGAGATAGGAGGCACTTTTGAGTTATCTGACGGAAAGGACCCACAAGTAGCTTTATCTATCAGAAAATCGTCTGACACCCCCTTTACATCAACCAAACCACTGCCATTAACAACAGCCTTAGGAATAGGACTTCCCACCTTCAAATTTTTTGAAAAAACCTTACCTATAGCTCCACCCATAGCTCCACCTATAACAACTCTGCATGACAACAACTAGACATTATCTTTAATTAATGTTAATATTGTTTGTAATATATTAATTATCTTTTTTATTAATGTTAATATTGTTTGTAATATATTAATTATCTTTTTTATTAATGTTAATATTGTTTGTAATATATTAATTATCTTTTTTAGATACATATCTTATTAATATTTCAATTCTCATAAATTAAAATTTTGATTTTTTTAATTTAATCATTTATTAACTTAAAAATTTGATTATTTATTATTAATTTTTTAAAATTATTGTCTATTAATATTTGAATTTTGATATATTTTGACTTTGCATTTAGTTTATTCTATTTTTATTTTTTATTTATATTTAATTTTGAAATTTATTTTTATTATTTTTGTCTTTTTATAAAATTACAAATAATAATTAAAAAATATTAAAATTAATTTAATTTATAATTATTTATCTTATTAAATTTTAATTGTTGTATAATAATTCTATTTTGAATTTTTATTTTTATTTATATAATAAAATGAATTTCAAACTTAAAATCCAAATTAAAAGTTATAGTGTGTGCGAGAGAGAAGATAGCTTTTGATTAGTCATTTCATGCCAACAATCCAAGGATAACACATGTCCCTAGGGATTTACGCTTAGGGTAGCCTCTCATTTGGTTAAAGATATGATAATTCACCTTTATAACCTCTTTAGTGTACCCATTGCACACTTAAGGAGGAAAATAGATAGAGAGAGAAAGAGAGAGAAGGGAGAGGGAGATGGAGATAAGATATAGAGGAAAATAGAGAAAAAAGAAAAAGAAAAGAAGAGAGAAAGAGAGTGGGAGAAAATGAGACAAAGGAGGAGAGATGCAAATAGACAAAGAGAGAGATAAAGATAGTTAGATAGAGAGAAAAAAAGATAGAAATGGAAGGATAGAGAGAGGGAGAGGGAGATACAAAATGAGAGAAGAGAGAAAAAAGATAGTGATAAAGATATAGATATAGAGAGAAAGAGAAATAGAGAGATAGAGAGGGAGACAAAGAGATATAGAGAGATAAAAAGAGAGATAATGATATGGATATATAGGTAGATATATAGAGGAATAAATAAAGAGAGACAAATAGAGAGAGATATGAAGAGAGATAAAGAAAGAGAAAGAGGAAAAGAGAGAAGAGGAGAGACATATATAGGTATAGTCACATAGATAGGGAGATAGAGAGATAGTGAAATAAAGAAAAATAGGAGAAAAAAATATAGAGAGAGTGGTAGAGAGATAAAGAGGGAAAGGGGAGAGAGGAGAGAGATAAATAGGGATAGAAAAAGAGAGTAAGGGAGAGATATTAGAGAGAGGAAAATAGAGAAACATATATAGAGGTAGAGAGAAGGGGAGAAAAATATAGATAGAAATAGGGTAGAGAGAGGAAGAGAGAGATCAAGAGATAATGAGAAACATAGAGATAGAGATATAAAGATATCTCTCTCTTTCTCTTCCTATATCTCTATATATATCTCATTTTTACCTCTTGAGCTCTCTATATATCTCCCTCTCTCTACCTCTCTCTATATATAACTTCCAATATATTTCTATCCCTCCATAGATATCCCTCTCTTTGTCTCCCCCTCTTTATATCTCTATTTCTCTCTCCCTCTCCCTCCATATCCATCCCCATCTCTATGTCTATATTCCTTTCTATCTCTCCCCTTATCTCTATCTCCTTACCTCTCCATGCATCTCTCTCTCTCTCTCTCTCTCTCTCTCTCTCTCTCTCTCTCTCTCTCTCTCTCTCTCTCTCTCTCTCTCTCTCTCTCTCTCTTTCCCATATATCTTTCCTAATGTATATCTCTCTATATCTCCCTCTCTCTCTCCCCCTATCAATATCTCTTTCTATATCTCTCTACTTCTCTATCCTCTCTCTATTTGTATCCCTTTCTATCTCTCCCCTATATATATATCCCTCTCCATCTCTATCTCAATATCTCTCTCTCATAGACACACTTCCCTATATTTATCTCTATATATTTCTCTCACACACACTCCCTATTTTTCCCTCCCTACATCTTCCTCTCTCTCCCTCTATCTCTCTCTCCCACTCTATCTCTATTACTTATCTCTATCATCTCCTTTATCTCTCACTCTCTCACTCGCTATATCCCTCTCTACCTCTCTCTATATATCACTTCCTATATCTTTATCTCACTCTCTCCAACTCCCCCTCTTTCATTGTCCCCCTCTTTTTGTCTATATTTATCCCTCTCCCTCTGTATCTCTCCTTCCATCTCTCCCTCTATATATTTATCTCTTTGTCTTTGTCTTTGACTCTTTGTATCCCATCCCCTTTATCTTTCCCAAGTTGTATCTATCTCTCCATATCTCCTTTCTATCCCTATCTCTCCCTCTTTCTATCTATGTATCTCCCTCTCTCCCCCCTCTCCCTATCACTCCCTCTTTCTATATCTTTATACTTCTCTCTCCTATCTCCTCTATTTTTCTCCTTCCTCTTCCCCCCTCTCTATATATTTATACATAACTATCACCCTCCCTATCTCTCTCTCTCTCTTATGCATACACATGTACACACACTCCTTGTTTCTCCCTCTCTATCTCTACCTCTATCTCTATATCTATCTATTTACCTCTCTATCTCTATCTCTGCATATTTCTTCTTTCATAACTCCCTCTATCTCTATCTTATTATCTCTCCACATCTCTCTACCCCTATATCTTTCCATCTCTACCTCATATATATATCACTCGGGCCTATATCTTTGTTATTCTATCTTTCCCTCTCTCAATCTCTCACTCTCTCTCCCTTTCTCTCAATCTCTATATATTTACGTCTTCCATATCTATGTATCCCTCTATCCCATCTCTCTCTATTTATCTCCTTCCCCTCTCCATATCCCTCTCCTCCATCTCCATCTCCATCTCCATCTCCATCTCCATCTCCATTTCCATCTCTATCTTTATCTCCTTACCCATTTCTCTCTCTCTCTCTTGCTCTTCCCCCTATATCTCTCCCTCTTTCCATCCCTATGTCTCCCTCTCTCCCTATTTGAAGCATAACATGAACCTATTGGTAATGGAGCTTGATTATCTTCTTGATTTAGACATTTTATTTTAGTTGTGTGTAGATCCTTGTAAGTGAATGCATAATTGATTTGAAGTTGTCAATTTTCCATTGAAATTTGAGACCTTTGTTGCACAAACAACGTCATTTTCTAAATGGACTACCAATTGACCTCATGTATACTTCACAAATGTATGAAAAAATAGACCAAAATTTTCCCTAATTTACCCTCCACACATCTTCAATGTACCCATTTCACACCAAGGTGTGATTGCTAGTTATTTAATAGTGGAGGGAAATGGGAAATAATTAAATAAATAAAAATTATTTAATTATCAAGGAAGAGGCCAAAAAATAATTAAGATAATTATTTAATTATAGTAGAAAAATGATTAATAATTAAATACATAAAAAATTATTTAATTATAGGAAGATAGGGGTTAATTAGTGGCTTAATTAAATAAATAAATTTATTTAATTAATTAGAATAAGAATAAAGGAAATTAATGAATTAAATAAATAATTAAAATTATTTAATTAAAATAGACCAGTCAGACCTATTCTCCAACCTTAGTGTAAGCTTGTTGGTAAATAGATTTGACACTTGAAATACTATGTGACTCACCTAATAGAAAGTGGCAAAGACATTCTAATAGTTGGAAATATTGCTAATGAAATACAATCTTCCATTGGATTTCAGAGGGGTAGTTCCCTTGTATGATCTTATTTGGATTTTTAAATTATATACCTAACAGAAATGAAAATAAACTCAAAAAAATGCATTATAAAGATTAAAGACTACACATATGAGCTTCATAATGATTTTATATTCTCAAACAACAACACATTCAAATCAGGATACCAAGAAATGAATTTTTTGAATTTGATTCATCGAAGACTAACTATTCACATTTACAAACAAGATTTAGGATCAAAAAGGTCATCATCAAATTATTTAATAAGAAAATATAAATGATAACACATAGAAAACACCATGAATTCACTTCAAGATGACTTTCTATTACTTTGTAGAATTACACAATTCCAAAAATCCCCTTATGTAAATTTGTGAAAATATAAAAAATTCCCTATACAATAACATAGGACTTGAAGGGGCAACCCTTTGGTGAAATGGTGGGGCTTCTTGCATGTAGAGCTAACAACCAAGGTTCAAACCTCGCGGGGTCACTCTCTATCGCATCAATAATGGATTTTTCTTACCTTCATGTTAAGGGGAGGCTCCTTGATGAATTGGTGGGCCTTCTTGACTATAGTGCCAACAACCAAGGCCCAAACCTTAATATATTTGTAATTTCCATGGTTTAGTGTGGAAGAGGAAAAGATTTTCTCTTGTTGGATGGGATAAATTTTGTACCCCAAAGAGAGACGGTGGTTTGGGCATAAGAAGGATAATTTTTTTTAATAAAGCTTTAGTGAAAAAAATGGGCTAGTATCTTCTGGAAGGAGCCAAAGACTGGGTTCAGATTCTTAGAGAAAAATAACTAGGAAATTAAGATCAAAGCTGCTTCTTGAGGATAGACAATCTTCCCTATGGTTCTATCTTCTGGAATAACTTGATCAAGATCAAAGCAACTCTAAAACAAGGAGTGAAACTAAGAATTGGGAATGGTTAGAGAGAAAAATTATGGGAAGATGCTTGAACAAATTGTGTTCATTTTTCATCAAACAATAACCTTTAACAAATTAAAATCAGATTGAAAAGAGCTATTGGAAAAAAGGTCACTAATTATATCAATTGGGATGGATATAGGCCTAAATAGATAAATTTTAAAATTGATATGAATAATGTTGTTCTTAGAGGGGGGAGATAGTACAATTGGGAAGCTGGTTTGTGTACTCTCCTGCCAAAAATTGGTGAACTGATTTTTTCTCAAGGGATAGGGATGATGAGTGGATATGGATTAAAATTTCATCTAGGAGAATCTCTATCAAATATGTGTATGAATTTTTAGAATACCCATTGATTCAAAGGGGGGACTTTAACTGGAAAATGGTTTTGAGCAAGAACCTAATTCCTAAAATTACTTTTGGTGGATAGTGGCACATGGCATGATTTTCACTCTTGATAATCTTAATAAAAAAGGCTTCTAATTGGTTATCAAGTGCTACCTTTGTAATTAAGTTGAAGAAACTATTACACACTTGTTGTTTCAATGTCCCTACTCATAGGAGGTTAGGACTTTCTTTATGTCAAATCTAATACTAGAGTGGGTTTTCCCTGAATCTTCGGTTAAGATGTTTATAGACGGCTAGAATTTTTGTCCCTATTCGCATAACATCATTATTGATTTGTGGAGGAAAGTTCGCTCATTCCTCACTTGGGCATTGTGGAAAGAAAAAAATAATAGAGTTTTTAGGGATACTAGAAATAATAGTAAAGAGCTATGCATATCTATAAGACAATAGATACAAGAAAATATTAACTGCAAATATGTTCCTTCTAAGAAAATGCCTTCCTATAAAGAGCTATGAATCAAGCAACTATGGGGTATCTCACAAGACATAACTAACATCAAATGTACAAAAAAAATTATTAGAAGGAGTACAATTTGGATACGTCCAGATCTAGGATGGATAAAATGCAATTTTTATGGTTGTTCAAAGGGAAACCCTAGTATGGTAGGAGTAGGAGGAATAATTAGAGGTCATCAAGGTAATTTAGTGGTTGGATACAATAGAGGTCTAGGAATAGCAACAAATAATATAGTAGAGGCTAAAGTTGTGTGGGCAGGAATAAATTATATGAAAGACAAAGGTTACACTAAAGTCTTTGTTGAAGGCAATTCCAAGCTAATAACAGACTATTTAAATAATATGGTTGACATGCCTTTAGAATTAAAAGACATTTTGGATGTTTGTAAGAATATGTTGAAAACCTTCCAATAGTTTAAAATTAGCCATGTGTATAAGGAGGGTAGCATGGTTGTTGATGCAATGGAAAATATCTACTTAAGACAATTAGAGTGGGTGTATTGGAATTTTTTCCATTTGCAAAGTTAGATAAAAAATATTATATTCGAAGAAAAATATGGACTCTTAAATAATCCTATGTGGATAGAAAGAAATTGGTGTTAATGGAGAAATTGTTGAGTTTTCAATTTGTTATGTTAATCATTATCTTTCTAATAATGGTTGTGAGAAATTTGGAGAGTGGAGAGAAAGGGTACTCTAATGATGGAAAGAGTACGAAAAATATTCAAAAGCATAAAAGAAATGAATTTTTAGAAGCCTTTTGTACGATTGAAAAAGGGAGATTTAAATATTTTATATAATGGTTTTACCTGCCCAATCCCATCAAAATCTTGCAAGGGATTATCAACATGACATTTCCACATGGGAGAACCCCGATAACATAGAGTACAATAAAAAAATTAATTATGTTTCTTAATGGTAGGGTTGTTGTCTTTTCCAATAAAAGATGGAATGGAAGATACAAATTATCTACATGTGAACAACAGGATTTATTTAAAATTATCACCAGTTGGTTTGAGTCATCACCGTTTCAAATGAAAAGTTCTCAAGTTACCAATAATGCTAAAAATTTTGAACTACCTATGATTTGTCTTAGATGAGAAGGGTCTAAGAGTTGATTATCTACTATTGCACAAGGACAACCTTACTAGTGAGGAAACTATGAGAGGTACCAAAAGAGAACAAAACCAAGTAAACATGACTCTCTAAGGAAAAATGTGGAGCTTTGGAGCCTTTTTGAACATGTTGGTTTTACCCCGTACTTTGAAGCTATGGAGGGCTATAGTGAGGAGTTCAACCATAAATTTTTAAATTCCTAGAGGGATAGTGAGCTCAACATGGGTGGGCCCCATTTCACTATAGATACTAAAATGATAGCTAATGCCATGGGTCTCAAATATGAAGGAAAGAAAATCACCAAGAAGAGTACGGGGAACTACAAGACCTATTTGCAAAGTTAGATAAAAAAAATTATATTCAAAGAAAAATATGGACTCTTAAATAATCCTATGTGGATAGAAAGAAATTGGTGTTAATGGAGAAATTGTTGAGTTTTCAATTTGTTATGTTAATCATTATCTTGCTCATAATGGTTGTGAGAAATTTGGAGAGTAGAGAGCAAGGGTACTCTAATGATGGAAAGAGTACGAAAAATATTCAAAAGCATAAAAGAAATGAATTTTCAAAAGCCTCGTGTACGATTGAAAAAGGAAGGAGATTTAAATATTTTATATAATGATTTTACCTGCCCAATCCCATCAAAATCTTGCAAGGGATTATCAACATGACATTTCCACATGGGAGAACCCCAATAACATAGAGTACAATTAAAAAAAGTTAATTATGTTTCTTAATGGTAGGGTTGTTGTCTTTTCCAATAAAATATGGAATGGAAGATACAAATTATCTACATGTGAACAACAGGATTTATTTAAAATTATCGCCAGTTGGTTTGAGTCATCACTGTTTCAAATGAAAAGTTCTCAAGTTACCAATAATGCTAAAAATTTTGAACTACCTATGATTTGTCTTAGATGAGAAGGGTCTAAGAATTGATTATCTACTATTGCACAAGGACAACCTTACTAGTGAGGAAACTATGAGAGGTACCAAAAGAGAAAAAAACCAAGTAAACATGACTCTCTAAGGAAAAATGTGGAGCTTTGGAGCCTTTTTGAACGTGTTGGTTTTACCCCGTACTTTGAAGCTATGGAGGGCTATAGTGAGGAGTTCAACCATAAATTTTTAAATTCCTAGAGGGATAGTGAGCTCAACATGGGTGGGCCCCATTTCACTATAGATACTAAACTGATAGCTAATGCCATGGGTCTCAAATATGAAGGAAAGAAAATCACCAAGAAGAGTACGGGGAACTACAAGACCTATTTGCAAAGTTAGATAAAAAAAATTATATTCAAAGAAAAATATGGACTCTTAAATAATCCTATGTGGATAGAAAGAAATTGGTGTTAATGGAGAAATTGTTGAGTTTTCAATTTGTTATGTTAATCATTATCTTGCTCATAATGGTTGTGAGAAATTTGGAGAGTAGAGAGCAAGGGTACTCTAATGATGGAAAGAGTACGAAAAATATTCAAAAGCATAAAAGAAATGAATTTTCAAAAGCCTCGTGTATGATTGAAAAAGGAAGGAGATTTAAATATTTTATATAATGATTTTACCTGCCCAATCCCATCAAAATCTTGCAAGGGATTATCAACATGACATTTCCAAATGGGAGAACCCCAATAACATAGAGTACAATTAAAAAAAATTAATTATGTTTCTTAATGGCAGGGTTGTTGTCTTTTCCAATAAAAGATGGAATGGAAGATACAAATTATCTACATGTGAACAACAGGATTTATTTAAAATTATCGCCAGTTGGTTTGAATCATCACCGTTTCAAATGAAAAGTTCTCAAGTTACCAATAATGCTGAAAATTTTGAACTACCTATGATTTGTCTTAGATGAGAAGGGTCTAAGAATTGATTATCTACTATTGCACAAGGACAACCTTACTAGTGAGGAAACTATGAGAGGTACCAAAAGAGAACAAAACCAAGTAAACATGACTCTCTAAGGAAAAATGTGGAGCTTTGGAGCCTTTTTGAACATGTTGGTTTTACCCCGTACTTTGAAGCTATGGAGGGCTATAGTGAGGAGTTCAACCATAAATTTTTAAATTACTAGAGGGATAGTGAGCTCAACATGGGTGGGCCCCATTTCACTATAGATACTAAACTGATAGCTAATGCCATGGGTCTCAAATATGAAGGAAAGAAAATCGCCAAGAAGAGTACGGGGAACTACAAGACCTATTTGCAAAGTTAGATAAAAAAAATTATATTCAAATAAAAATATGGACTCTTAAATAATCCTATGTGGATAGAAAGAAATTGGTGTTAATGGAGAAATTTTTGAGTTTTCAATTTGTTATGTTAATCATTATCTTGCTCATAATGGTTGTGAGAAATTTGGAGAGTAGAGAGCAAGGGTACTCTAATGATGGAAAGAGTATGAAAAATATTCAAAAGCATAAAAGAAATGAATTTTCAAAAGCCTCGTGTATGATTGAAAAAGGAAGGAGATTTAAATATTTTATATAATGATTTTACCTACCCAATCCCATCAAAATCTTACAAGGGATTATCAACATGACATTTCCACATGGGAGAACCCCAATAACATAGAGTACAATTAAAAAAAATTAATTATGTTTCTTAATGGCAGGGTTGTTGTCTTTTCCAATAAAAGATGGAATGGAAGATACAAATTATATACATGTGAACAACATGATTTATTTAAAATTATCGCCAGTTGGTTTGAGTCGTCATTGTTTCAAATGAAAAGTTCTCAAGTTACCGTTAATGCTGAAAATTTTGAACTACCTATGAATTGTCTTAGATGATAAGGGTCTAAGAGTTGATTATCTACTATTGCGCAAGGACAACCTTACTAGTGAGGAAACTATGGGAGGTACCAAAAGAAAATGAAACCAAGTTAACATGACTCTCGAAGGAAAAATGTGGAGCTTTGGAGCCTTTTTGAACATGTTGATTTTACCCTGTACTTTGAAGCTATGGAGGGCTATAGTGAGGAGTTCAACCATAAATTTGTAAATTCCTAAAGGGATAGTGAGGTCAACATGGGTGGGCCCCATTTCACTATAGATGCTAAACTGATAGCTAATGCCATGGGTCTCAAATATGAAGGAAAGAAAATCGCCAAGAACAGTATGGGGAACTACTAGACCTATATTGAAAAAAAATTGAAGCCAAGGAAAAAGCACAAAGGTTTTAGAATGACTATGCTAGGTTGTTACTCTCACCTCGTTACCACAATGTTTGTTATTTTGTTATGATTTTCTTTTCATTTTAGAGGGTTGATTTCATTTTGTGCATGGATACCATTTACCCATCCTTAACCACATTTGACATTTGGAGAAAATTAATTTTCCTTTTTTCCTCCTTTCATCGTTATAGCAAATTCTGACTAATGGAGCTAACCTACCCCTGCATCATAGTTTAATTAGGGCCATCTTCAAGTATGTTCTCGCCACTACCCCTAAAATGAATGTCTTTTATAATATTCTTAAGAATAATTTTTCCCCTAAAAGCGCAATCAAAATTGAGCTTCTGGAAAGCCGACCCCACTCCCCTGAGTAAGAAACAAAAAATCACAAGACTCCTATCCCTAAAAAAGTGGACCCCTCTTGGTCAGTGCTTCTCAAAATTACCCCTGAAAAATGCAATACTGGCCCCCTCTCTTCTGGCATTAATAAGAAAAGAGAAGTGGTGAGAAAAGATCTAGTCTCTAATTCCCCAACCATTATGATTCTGGATGATCATGAAATTAGCTCTGAAAGGGGTTCCACCACCCCCGCTTATCGTAGGTCAACTTGTCTTGCTCTGGCTTCTTCTAAGGGAAAGGAAATAAGTAAGAAAACTAAAAAATTTACTGATAAGAAGATAAAGGCCCCTTTGGAGACTGAGAACAAAAAAGGGAAGAGATTTGATAGGGAGGAGAGTGATATCTCCTCTAAGGAAGATTATGTCCTAAAAAATTTAGGTGAAATTGAGCTCTCAGAGGAAGACGTGTCTATGTCAGAAGATATTGAGGACTCTAGTCAAGAAGAGGAAGAAGGTAACACTCAAAAGGAGGAGAAGCATGGTGAGGATGAGGTAACAAATTTTGGAGAAAAGGGAAACATAAATGAAACCCCAATCGATTTGGAAGCCATCAAAATTGCCACTAATACTCCTCTCAATGTTGAGAGTTTGAAAGAGAAAAAGACTAAAATGGAAATTCTTGAAGAGAGGATGGAGCAGCTCGAAAGAATGTTGCAAGAAGAAGATAATTCACATAGTTTCATGCTATGGAGAAGTCCATCAAGAATGTCTACAAAGTGATGGATGGATTCATGAAAAGAGGTGTGATGAGCATTATATCTAGATAGGGAAAGATAAAAAAAAGTAGCAGAGGAAAAAAGGAAACAAGGATGATGTGGATTGGTCCTGGGAGATGGAGATCAAGGATAGCCTTGAGGAAATGATGGAAGACCTTATTCAAGAAGCATTTAATCCTCTGTTATGTGTTTTTCTTCTCTTTTAATATCTTTGTTCAACTGGTGTTTTGGCTATACTGTAATGTTTTTCTCTGATAATGGATTGGTAAGCCTAAACTGTGTTTACATACTTTTAATCTCTAGTTTGAAGGTTATTTTCTTGCTAGGAACTTACCATAGGTTATGCCCATCTTATTATAATCTTTGGGTTGATGATAGTATGATCTTGTAAAAACTTTACCGGTACCTAGATCTAGGGTTTTTTTTTTATGTTGTAGGAATTGGTTGATGCTTGTTCTTAGTGATTTTTGTGAGGAGATGTAGTGTTGTTTCCTATTTTTTTGTCTGCTCTATTTTGCTATTTTTTCCTGGTTTTTGTTGCACTAGATAATTTTTCTATTTTTGTATGGGATTAGGGCCCTTACCCTACTTATTTAATCGAAAAACATAGGACTTGAATATATAGGATTTACTCGGTAACTAACTCATAAATAAATTATATCTGCCTAGGTAACTATCTTTACAAAATTTAAGAGAAATAAAATAACTTTATTAAGTTACAAATCTCTCAATTTTTGTGTGAAGAGGGTTTATTTTCTAAAAATTTACAAATATTAGATAAAAAGTCACATTTACAAAAATATTATAACATTAAAAAATAATAAATTGTGACTTATGGATTAGAAAATTAATAAGCACATGTGTAATTGGAGTTATTGGGAAACTCCTTTTCTTCCATCTAAATTAGCTTTGACACCTTCTGTAGAAGTCTTGTGGTCTACAAGCTATCTCTGATGGGAAGATTTTGCTCTAGAAAATTTTAAATTTCTTGACAGCTTAGGCTAGGAGCTTGCTCCTAGGAATGATCACATTTCTCATTCTCAATTTCCAATTACCATGACTTTTTTGAATCTCTTATAAAATTTTGGAAATAATCAGGTGGGTGACCATTACACACACTAAGAGTGGAAAATGCTTCTTAACCTCTTCATCATCTCCACATTGAAGACTTGTTTGTTGAACAATTGAATACTGATCCTATCTTCAAATTTACTCTTGTTAATTTGTATATCCAAATACTGAATTCCACCTTCTCCCATTGTATCAATGTTGAGTGATAGGAGGTCATCTTGAGATTTTATCTTTATTTGGTCACAATTCACTAAAATATTCTCTTTGTTAGAATTTGACTGATATTTAGAATTTTCCATTCCAAACTCTAAAACCACATTTCAAATTTATTTTCCTTAATATTTGAGAAAATCCTTTCAGCAATCAAGACATCAACACTCATCTAATTTATCTCATAGATATATTTCATAATTCCTTGCCATATTGTCTCTTCCTCTCTCATTCTTTTTAATTATTTGATAACCTCTTCCTTTTGAACATTTTCCTTGTCAAAAACTTGTTTAGTTTTTTTGATGCAGTTCAAATATTTCTCTTTCATCTGATCCTCCCATTTTTTGATTACTTTTTCATATGATTGGTATTTTTGCACACCTTTTATAACTATCTTCTTAATGATTCATTCAAAAATAAGAATTGTAGAAGTGGGGGGCGAATATATGGGTAAGGTGAATGTATCCATAATAGACCTAAGATACGATATCAAAATTTACACATGTTGCTTGAGTTGATCCTTTGTTTGCTTCTCTTTTTTTGTTCTTTGAATTAACTTGGTTGCATACACCTAAAAATTGTGAATATTACCTACATGTATCAAAGGGCCAAATCACTTTCATCAGATTCCTCAATATTTTTTCTAAAATGGGTTGTGCCATTCAATACACATATTCTCAAAAGAAGAATCAACTCTCAACCTAGATGTAACTTTTGTCTTTTTTCTTTGGAAGATCTCTAGATTAGGTTGGCAATTTTATCAAACTCTAGAATTACTAGTTGGAAAATCAAGAGATGCAGGTGGATTAGCAACAACTTGGAAAGATGTACCTTTTAGAATTGCATTGATAGTTAGAAAATATGAAGGATCTATAATAAGAGGAGAATGAGACTCATCATGAAATGGAGAAATGATGAGAACAAAAGGAGAAACAACTGTGATTTGATCCTCACCACTAGGCTAAGCTTGAGGATCCATAAGTTATTACTCTTTGATTTATTTTTGTATAGGATTCAATGTCCTCTCTTTTAGCTTTTATATTTTCTTTCTAATATTTCGATCATCACCACATATAGTTTTGAGATCAATATTTTTAGAAGGATCTTCATCATCATCACCTCCTTGCATGCTTTTTTGAGAACTAGAGATTAAAGTAGAAGCTTGGGAAAGGGAAGAAGAAGAGGAAGAACCTTCTTGTTTGTCACTTTTCCTCCTTGATGAATCATCTTTGTCTGAAGGTCTTGTGCTTGTGGCTTTGATAACTTTCCTCTTAACTCAATATTTTGATCTCTTAAGTATATGAGTAGTTCCATCATTAATGTACCTGACTTCTTTTGGCCAAATAATAGGTAGTAAATGTTGTACCCAAATCTTTTCTAAATATATGGGATTGACCAAATCTATTTCATCATCTTCAATCCTTTATATATCCCAACCAAGCTTGAAATGTTTAATCTACTTCAAAGTGAGCCTCATCCAGTCGCTCTTGTGAACCTCATAATAATCTTCACAATCTTTCAAAAAATATTTAATTATGGGGAATGATAAAAACTTGGACTAAAACCCAAGTTATTTTTGACAATTTTTTTATTATTGAATGAGATCCTCATTATGTGAAAGTACATTTTTAACTTTTTCAATGATCACTCAACATTTTGATCATTAAAAGAATACTTACATCTATAATGACCTAGGCCAATAGGAAATTAAATTCCTTCTTTCCTAATTTCTTTGCACCTTTTATTGACCGCTCTGATTCGCTTATAGATCTCAACCAAGATGAACTTATCATCAAAATTACTAGCCATGTTGTATGGATATCCATCATACCCTCCTACCTAGATGTATGTGAAATTTGGGAATTGGATGTAATAGCTACCCTATTTCTTGATAAAAATTATTGTTTTTGATGAAATTCTAATTCCTATATTCCCTTCAAGTACATTGACTATCAACATAGTGAATGCTTCATTCACTCTCCTAAAATGGATATAGCTTTGATCCAATAGGAGCTACATATATAATAGTTAGAAATTTGAGTGGTGTTATCATATATAACCTTAGTGTTGAGAATCAACCATATTTTCATATTGGTAATTGCATAGAAGAGATAAGATGCCATATAGAATTATTGATTATCTTTTAAGCAAGTCAACTGATTATGAATATTATCACTAATAATCCCTACCCAATTGATAAATTGGTTTCTTGCACATATGATAATTATAAATAGGAATATCCATTTTTTGAACTCTTTTGAATCTTCATTCCCCATCAACTTGTGAAGTAAAACAATCACATTCAAAACTTTGTTGATGAGATTGACCTTTGTAGAACCTTGGGCAATTGGAATTTTCCTCCCTTTGGTACTTGTAACCATTTCCTTTCTATGGTATTGCATCAATCATCCTTCTTCTTATCAAAGTATACTTTTGCAATCCCATTTTCTATATTCACAAACTAGTCTTTAAGAGGCAGCCTAAGAACAATTTCGATTGAAACACTATCTAGTTTAGCCACTAGCTTGTCATCAATAGTCTTGACCTCCCTGGTTTCTAATTATAATCTTTCATACATTCCATAACCAAGTCTAGGCATTGAGCTAATATTGGGAAGCCAACATCATGAGCTAATCTACATTCAAAAAAATTCTGAGATAGAGGTGATCTCTTTCCTTCTTCCATGGTTTTCCAAAAATTTTGCAAGTTGATATGACCCAACTTTGTATCTATAATTTCAAAAAATGTACTTTCCAACACTGATGAGAACTTGACCCTTGATATTTTTATTTCATAAATGAGTTAGGATGATGTTGCTTGATCAACTCATTTGCAAAGAACCTTTATCTTTGTGAACATTGTGCAATAGTTCCATTCACAACCTCTCCTTCGATCTATTCTCAAATTTGTTTGTATGTATCCGCAATATCATCATATTCTGCACACCTCGTTGTAAATTAATAAAATTTTACCAAGCCCAAATGCAATCTTGAAATCTTATGTGATATGCAAGTGGCTTAGAGAATTACACAATCTAAAGCAAAGCCCATCTGGTGGACTTGAAGGGAAAAAAACATATAAATAAATCTTTCACTGCACTTTGTTCTTGTGTTTCCATGCTTATGTTAGTATAGGCATTCAACATCTGAATAATACAAAGTTGATATTTAAAGAAACCAATCATAACACATAGATGTATGTGGTTCGGCCGTAGCCTACGTCCACGGAGAAGGGAGAGTGATTGTTATTCATAGTTTTTGTGTCTGAAGATTACAATGCCTCTACATATAAAGAGATACAACAGCCTTAATTAGTAGGCACAGATTAAGACGAATCCCACAATTTGTGCACTCTCCAGCACAGATAGATAGAACCAAATCCCTTAAATCTCTCTTCTCCAACACTCCCCCTCAAGTTGGTGTGAAAATGTCAATAGAGCCCAACTTGGACAATACTTTTTGAAACTTGAGAGATGGAAGACCTTTTGTAAATATATCCGCCAATTGCTGAGTTGTAGGGACAAAGGTTGTGTGGATGACATTGGCTTGCACATTCTCTCGAACAAAATGGCAGTCAACTTCAATATGTTTAGTGCGCTCATGAAATACTAGATTTGAAGCGATATGCATAGTAGCCTGATTATCACAGAATAATTGAGTTGGTAGAGATGAACCATAACCAAGGTCCTGCAACAGAGCTCAAAGCCATATAATTTCATTGGTAGTTGATGCCATTGCTCTATATTCTGCTTCAGCACTTGAACGAACAACACTTTGTTTTTTACTTTTCCATGTGACCAAGTTACCTCCAACAAAGGTACAATATCTAGTTGTAGACCTTCGATCAATGGGAGATCCTACCCAATCAGCATCAGTATAGGCAGTAATAGAATTATGACCATTCTTACGCATCCATATACCTCTGCCTGGGGATCCTTTCAGATACTGTAAAATTCTGGTGACAGCCTGCATATGTTGAGCCTTGGGAGCATGGATGAAACGACTTACCAAACTCACTGCATAAGAAAGGTCAGGTCGAGTAATGGTTAAATAGATTGACCTACAGACCAACCTTTGAAACTAACCAATATCAAATAACAATGCACCAGTATCATCCAATTTTCCTCCGCTATCCGTTGGCGTATCTGATGGTTTGATTCCCAATTTACCATTTTCTTGTAACAAATCTAACACATACTTTCGTTGATTAAGAAAGATGTCATTTTTGGAGTAGGCAATTTCTAATCCTAGAAAGTACTTCAAAGTTCCCAAATCTTTAATGGAAAATCTATTGTGTAGCAGAATTTTTAGCTTAGAAATTGTATTTTGATCATCACCAGTAATGACTATATCATCAACATAAATCAGCACAACAACAATACCAGAGTTACTTCTTTTAACAAATAGAGAAGGATCTGCATTACTTCGTTTCAGCCCATTCAGCATAAGGACAGAACTAAGCTTAGCATACCAGGCCCGTGGAGATTGTTTAAGCCCATAGATTGCCTTTTTTAACTTACACACTAAACCAAACTTGGCCTCTTGCGGATGCCCAAGTGGGATGCTCATGTAAACTTCTTCTTTAAGATCACCGTGCAAGAATGCATTTTTGACATCCATTTGAAACAATTTGCAGTCTTGATTGATGGCAAGGGAAATGAGAACCTGGAATGTGTTCATCTTTGCAACAGGCACAAAATTTTCCTGGTAATCTACGCCATATGTTTGTGTGAATCCTCTAGCAACAAGTCTGGCCTTATGTCGTTCTAAGGAACCATCACTGTTGTATTTATTTTTATACACCCAACGACATCCGACGGTTTTCCTTCTTGGAGGTAGCTTAACAATCTCCCATGTGTTATTGTCATCTAGAGCTTGTAGCTCGTCTTGCATAGACTTCCTCCAAACTGCAATGGAGTTAGCTTCTCTAAAAGTCTTAGGTTCTTGATTATGATCAACTGTACTCAAGAAAGCTAGGTGAGACTGAGAAATATTATTATAAGACAGGTGATCCTGTATAGGATAAGATGTAGCATGATAAGTGAAGAAATCTTTCATTCACTCTGGAAGACGAGTTGCTCTACTTGATCGTCGAGTAGCTTGAGGAGATGTGGGGATTGGTGTTGCTTCAGGAACTTCTGCATCGTGATCAGGAACAACATCCTCATTGGTAATGGTAGGAAGCGGAACCGGGTGAGATACAGACTCCCCCTGTGATCGACTCCCAGATTCAACACAAGCTTTAAAAAAAGATTCAGACTCCACAAAATGGACATCACGTGAAACAACAATTTTACGAGTGATTGGATCATAACATATGTACCCTTTCTTAGTGGAAGAATACCCAAAAAATACACACCGAGTAGAGCGAGCTTCTAACTTATCTTTGTGTATTGCTTGCGGGTGCACATAACAGACACATCCAAATACCCTCAACTGTGAGATGTTAGGTGTCCTATTTTTGAGTATCTCCAATGGTGACTTGAACTTAATAACACGGGTGGGAAGACGGTTCATCAAATATGCAGCGGTCAATACACCATGAGACCAATATTGTTTTGGGACCTTTGTTTGAAACATAAGGGCCCGTGCGGTTTCTAGGATGTGTCAATTCTTTCTTTCGGCCACCCCATTTTGTTGTGGAGTTTCGACACAACTTGTTTGATGAATAATGCCTTGGCTTTGAAGATATTCATAAAAAGATCCTTTAACATATTTGGTACCATTATCAAACCTAAAAGTTTTTATTTTAGCACCAAACTGATTAAACACCATAGTATGAAAATCTTTGAAAACAGAAGTCACTTTAGTTTTTTATTTTAACAAGTATAACCAGGTAGCACAAGAAAAATCATCAATGAACAACACAAAATACTTATATCCATCATAAGAATCAATAGGTGCAGGTCCCCATAAGTCGGAGTGAACTAATTCAAACAACTCAGTAGACATAGAAGACGAATTGACAAAAGGTAAACGCGTTTGTTTAGAAAATTGACAAACATCACAGACATCAGAATCAACAGAAGCAGAGGGACAAAGTCTTGACAAGATACGGTTGGATGGATTTCCAAGCCGTTTATGTAAAGTGTGACTTTCAATTACACCACTGGCATGATACACCTTATTAAGGGAGTTTAGAAAATAAAGTCCATGTGAGTATGTTCCTTTACCAATCATCTTCTTCGACTTTCGATCCTGAAAGATGACAGATGTTGGAGAAAATATGACATCACAATTTAAAGCATTAGTAATTTTTCCAACAGACATAAGTTGAACAGGGAAGGATGGAAAAACCAGAGCATCAGATGGAGCATTATGAGAAAAGAAACTAATTTTACCACTTCCTAAGGCTGAAACAGTAGTTCCATTTGCAACAGAGATATCATGCTTATCAGTTTTTGGAATAAAATTGGTTACTGAAGAAGGACTATTGGCCATATGATCTGTAGCTCCGGAATCAATAATCCAGGAATTAATTTTGGAATCAGAAGTAAGATAAGCATGAAGATTACCTGACACGTGAGAGGAAGTGGACGGACTGTTGCCAGAAGAGACAGTATTACTGAGTTGTTGAAGAAGATGAC
>VDFB02360803.1:0-18118 GCA_007258455.2 Sequoia sempervirens | reverse complement strand
AATACATTCTCTAACCTCTACAAGTGGATTTTGTGGTGGCCATATTCATTGTTGTTGCTTTATCCCTTTTGACGGATTTATACCTATATCCTTGATTTTGTGAGAGATTTGGACGACTTTCAGGCAAGTATTTATGGCAGGGGGATGGCATGTAGGTTTTGTTCTCTCTAGGCTCTTCTTGGTGTGGATTTCATGAGCAGATATTTCTTTGATCAAATCTCCTTGACTGCTAACCCTAGTTGGTTAGGGTTCACCTAGATTCATCCAAGTTATGCTTGATCTATAAAAGCAACACTCGTATTTTTTTTAAGGGTTCTTCTTTTGGGCTCCTCTCATAGGTTTCTTTTGCAGACACCGTATCTTACATTCTGCCATTGTAAAATCTAGCTTTTATGCCTCATCAATAAAATCTTACTATTATCATAGCTATTTCTTGCATTTTTGAGTAAAACTATTTTACCTTCATGTTTGAATGCTTGTTCTAATTGATTTGTTGATATTTTGAGCAATCTGAAGCAAAGAAGAAACAAGTTTCTATCTTGGTGCATCACCTTCTTTTCATTTCATGTTCTCCTTCTATCCCTTTTCCTCTGTGAGTTGTTAGAGTAGATTAGCAATAGGATTTCATGTGTTGAGTTAGACCAACACATTTGCACTTAGTTTAGAAGAGGAAGTCGACCTTCTCTGGAGACTTGACCTCATTTCGCAAGGTCCCACACCATGAGGTCATTTCAATTGTGTCATTAGAACACTGAACACCTTGTTCAACAGGGTGCAAGTTTTATGTGACATGTACCTTGTTCACATTACAGGGGGTAAAATAGATAGGAAAAAAACCCCTTCACACCAAAAAACCCAATAAAAGAACCAAATTGAACATATTAGTAGACAATCCCCCCAAGTACCACCACATGGAGGCACCTCAATACTAGAGAAATTCAACAAGCTTTCAAAAGAAAGTCTCTAGGACCAAGTTCATTGATAGTATGTCACTTTGCATTATCTTAGGCAATGGAGACTTAAAGCATACAAAAGAAAAAAGACTCATGGATATGAGAACAAGAAACTTAGACCAATAATGAGGGTTCTAAATCACGCAAACTAAGAGATAAGACTTCAACAATACCAATAAGAAGCAAGGTTTTGACGTTTTTTTCCACCTATGAGTCTCCAAAACTTTAGGGACATAAGGAAACACTTTTCCATTGATATCCTGAGAGGAAAATAAATGGCATAGTACATGTAAGTACCTCATATAATCGAAACATCGAGATCAACATAGACTTACCTATATTTTAATTATCTAAGGAATGTGATCAATAAAGGAAGCAATACATATAACAATCTCAGTAACTTAATGTAAAAGGGGAAATTTTTTAATTTAGCTAAATGATTTTTCTCTACTTCTATATTAGGATTTTTTTTGATAAAAGGCCGAAGGCCTGAACTATTTTTATTAATATAGAAGCAGGATTACATTTGTTTAAGTTGCATTAGAAATATACCAAAAAACTGTTACCCCCCTAACCAAGCACCCAAAAACAGCTGTATAGAGCCAGGGTATCGGAACAAGCATCAAAACTAAAAGCTGGCTAAAAAATCAGCCAGACCATTATCCAAGCGCCCACCACCCAAAAAGGGTTCCATGTCCCTACAACAACCAAATTGCCAATTAGGGCAAAACTTTCAACACAACAAAAAAAATACCGACCTTACAAAAATGTACTATTCATCACCAAAACTTTGCACATAATTGATAAAATTGTCAACCCACTCAAAGTCCTAAATTGACTGAAAATGTAGCATCTTCTTCAAGTAGCTTACTCCCACCTCAGCCCGCTCCCTTTGCCTAAGCAGAGTTGCGCCTTTAATGTTCAAGATAAAAGGGTAAAATATTACTACCTCACCTCCAATAGAGAGAAGCTCCATGTCACGAGGCTTAGGTATGCCAAGTCCCAGAGAGGCCGCATCCAATACGTCCTCCAACCTGCCTAATATTTCTGGTATGAATAACTTTTGAGCTAATTTCTCCACATCTGCCTTTGGGGTTTGCAAGTACTTCTATATAGGATTTACTATATTTAAATTAAATGTATTTTATTACCATTTAATAGAGTAAAACGAGAAATCCAAAACTTCTTTACAACTTAGAGAAACGTAAATTTAACTAAGATGTAACATGAGAGAAATTAGTAAAATATAGTTTACAAAACTCTAAAATATGAATAATTTATAAATTTTGATTTCAAAATAATAATTAATATAGAGAAATAAATTTATCACTAAAATCTAGAGGCTACTAGGTTGGACATGAGCGCTTTGCACAGACTTCAACACGACATGCTATTATCCCATACGATTATAAAATTCACTATTCTATCTAGAAAAATACAACCCACACATACAAAAAGAGAAAACTGGAAAATGTGATAAAATTACTAGTAAAAAGAATGATATAATAACAAAAGTAAAACTTAACTTTATTGAAATAAATTGGATTAAAAATAACAAATGGAAACAGAAGAGGGCGACAAGCCTCGGCAAAACCGGATAAGAGCCTGGTGCTCTTCAATTGACTTCATTTCGGTATTTCAAATCTCCACAAAAGCATGTATTATATTTGATGTGTAATCGGTTCTGTATTCACCAAGCGCATCTAGGAAAATGAGAACATTGACAACATAGATTACGTAAACGAACAATAAAAATGCAATCTCAAATTTCTTAGGGCAATATGGAAGGAAGGATGCATTAAAAATAAAATGAAGCAAAGAAACAAAAACAATATCACCTTATGAGGGAATAAAACCGCGGTAGCGCCGATGTGCCTTGGCTGTGGAGGTACCAAAGCCAAAACAAGCGGTTGAAGCGAAGGCGTACAAAAGGAAGAAAAGCACAGAGAGGAGTCTGTTTGAAAGAATTGATTCTAAAATGAGAGTATTACGCAAGAGGAAAGGAGGTTAATGAGTCATTTGGATTTGTCCCAAGTTGTTTCCATTAACTTGGGTAGGTAACAAGTGGAAAAAAATTCAAGAATGGCCACCAAACAAGAAATTGTCGAGAGACTAACATGTCACACAAATGTATGCACACCGTACTAGTGTCCGACAATTTTGGCTCTAAAACGATAAGACACTAGAAAAACACAAGGCTAACATAAAAGTGATAAAAATTGACAAAAAGAGACCACAAGAAACAAGAACTAAGCACCTTGAGAAAGAGAAATGATAATGCAAGGGCTAAAATGAGCCTAGAGAAACATTAAGAGAATAGACATTAAAGTGGACACAAAATATAATGTGAAATTGCAAGCATATGCAATTTTTTATGTTGTCTTTTTCCCCCACTTTAGTGGGCTTATGAACCTACATGAATATACATGCTAAAGTAAAAAGGGAAAGTACTAAAGGGAAAAAATCACAGAAACCAAAAGGATACTATAGAGGACACAAAAATATCCTCAAATGGGGTGATTATGCCCCCAAGCTAAGAACTTACAAAACAAATGCATTAGACAACAAAAACCTACACAAGACAACAGTGTTAGAAAGAATAAACCTACAAAATCACTACGTCAAAACATCACAAACATGCACATGAAGGAGAGAACATATAGCAAACAAATAAAGAAAAATGATCATATAGCTAATGTGAGAAAATTTTGATGAATGCTAATGTGCTCACATGGAAGAATCAAAGCTTAACATTGATATACTCACATGGAGTAATGTGATGATAAAGATCATCTTATGTTCTCATATTTTGTAGCAAATATATAGCTTGAGGTAATTGCAATGTTATGACAAAGATGATCTTATGTCATGACAAAGGAAAAATCCATATAATGATGTAGAAGTGTGATCATATTATGACCAAGGTAATCTCAATGTCATAATAGAGGAAGAATAATGAATTGGATAGAGGTGAACCCCAATGTCACTTGTCATGCAAAGAAGGGGCATATGCACATTTGTAGAAGGAAGGGTGATAGCATTTGTGTAAAGAATTTATTGTATTTGATCATGCAAGGCTCAACATTCATTGGTGCAATGGGTGAGCACTCGATGATATGCACAAAAAGAAAGTGTTGGTTGTGCATGTTTAGAAAATTTCTTGTGTCTAGGAGGAAGAGTGATCAAGTGGGCCTTAAGAAGCCTTGACAAGATACACTCTTGTTTATGTGGAATAAAAGAAGATTGAATGCCATAAAAAAAATTTAGAAGTCGTAGAGACAATAGACAGTGAAAGAGGAGATGGAGACAAAGAGGTCCAATTACTTAAACACACAATAAAAAAGTACAGTGTAACTTTGACGGAGATGTTAACTCGTTGTTCCATTCACCCAAGATCATTTCCACTCGTAAGAAAAGAATTAAAAGGGGTATGCTCAACATCCATCCACAGAGGATCCAATGTGAGGTGAATCTTCACTCAACAATGCTTCATCGCTAGAAGGGAGAGCATTGGCATGAGGTTCTTGTTTAGGACTAGAAATAAAGGAAGAAGTAACATGGATGAAGTCATCAAGAGCATCATTTAACATGTCAAAATCATCTTGAGAGAAGGAATGATCAAAAAAGGAATTATTAGAAGTGTTAAAAGTTTGGCAAAAGAGATCTACCATGGTTAGATTGCTTGTGATCACCAAACAAGGAAAGAGAAAGAAGTTTGAGCAAGGAGTGGATGTAGTTGGCCAAAGGATATTGTATTTCTCCTTTAGAACTATGGAATGGGGTTTAGGGCAATGCCCCCAAAAAAATTGAGAAAAGAAAAAAATTGTTCGTATTTTTGAAAGAATTTTTTTTTGCTTGGAAGATAGTGGAGTGTCAAGTTCACCAAAATGTAAAGGTGAACCACAACAACAAAAAAGTGATGTGGAATGTTAAGTTCACCAAAACATAAAAGGAAAAAAATGATTTAGCTAAGGTGTATTAGCCAAACAATTTTTTCTACTTCTATATTATGATTTACTAGTTCTAAATTAAATACATTTTATTATAATTTAACAAAGTAAAACTATAAATCCATAACTGCTTTAGAAATAAGAGAACGTAAATTCTAACTAAGCTAGAACATGAGAGAAATTAATAGAAAACAATTTACAAAACTTTGGACTACGAATTTACAAACTTCAATTTTAGAATAATAACAATAATACAAAGAAATGAATTTATCACTAAAATATACATGCTACTAGGTTGGATGCAAGCACTTTGCATGGATGTCAACATGACGTATTATTGTCCTATATGATCAAAAAAATTGAAACACCATTCTATCCATAAAAATACAACCTACACATACTAAAAGAGAAAACTAGAAAATGTGACTTGAAATTCCCTGTAACATGAATGATATAATAACAAAGTAATAAACTAATATATTGAAAGAAACTAATTAAAATGCTATGAAATAAAAGAGAAGATGGAAAATATCACCAAGCTCTCAAATAGCCAGATATCCCCACCCAAAGAAATTTGCAACTGCAAAGAACAAGAAAACATTGGGATAGTTTGGGGATTTTCCCTAAGGTCTAAACCCTACTTCAGTATTTCTACCTCCATAGTAGCCAATAGATAGATAGATAGATAGAAAATTTGTGTATGTTCTTACTCTAAGTGCATCTAGAAAATAAGAACAACGACAATATATATTACGTAAACTAAAATGAAAGAAAAGGATGTGAAAATCTCAAGGTACAACAAGGAAGCTACAATAAAAATAAAATGAAACAAAGAACAATAACAATATTGCATGTGAGGATTTTGAAGGAGCCAAGGAGAATAAGAGAGCCATACTGAAAAGGCCAATTTGCACACATGGAATCAAAGCTTAACATTGATATACTCAAGTGGAGGAATCAAAGCTAAACAAGAGTTTTAGGAAGTTATGAAGCACCAAGGTTGCAAGAAGAGAGCCAAAGAGAGCTCCAAGTAAAAATATTGATTCAAAAATGAGAGAGGCAAGAGAGAGAAGTTGACAAGCCATTTGAATTTGTCTCAAGCTATTCCCATAACCTTGGCAAGTGACAAGTGAAACAATGCTCAAAAACAACCTCCAAACAAGAAATTACCACACAATGCTAAACATCCACTTGTCATATTAGTGTCTAGACAATTTTGGCTCTAAAACAATGAGACAGTAGGAAAACAAAAGGCTAACACAAAAGTAACATAAAATTTGATAAAAAGAAAACACACGAAACAAGAACTAAGCACATTGAGAATGAGAAAGGCAAATACAAGAGTTAAAATGATATTAGAGAACCACTAAGGGAATGGACAATAAAGTGGACACAAAATATAGTATGAAATTGCAAGGGTATACGATTTTCAATGTTACACTTCAATTTTTATCAGCATTGCAAAACCAAAACTAAAGGAAAATACTATAATAAAAAAAATGTGAGGTCATAATATGCATCCAAACCTCATGGACTTAGTTAAAACACAAAAATAAACAAATTCACCAAGGTTCAAGAAAGAAATAACCAAAGTGATGACATGTGGAATAAACAAGATACACACATAATTCAAACTTTAAGAAAAAATACAAAGATATAACATGTGATTCAACATTAAATCCAACCAAAAATGGGAGAGAACATTTATATGCAACTCAATCTAGTGGCCCTAAGTTTAAATAACTTGGTTGAGTTGATTACAACATGATTATGAAATTTATTATGCATCCTTTAAATGTGTTGCATGTTCATTAAGAAGACAAAGGATCCATTCTTTGAGCAAGTGTATTGAATGCTCACCTAGTTTTGCGATTTGTTGCACAAAACTTTGAGAAATTGTCCACTACTAAGAAAACCCATGCCAATGCCATTAGACCATCTAAAGGATCAAGATTTGGATACAATGCTCTAATAGAAATTAGTTTGGGAGGAAGAATAGTTGTGGCTATTAGCAAAAGCCCAATCATGATGAGCATCAACTATGGATATGATATCTTGAAGAGCATGATAATCACACTAGGGAAGACAATTTTTCGGCCAAAACTCACACCATCTTACATATCTCTTCCTATCCTAGGATATTCATTGGATGGCTAGTCCACTCAAGAATAAGTCACGACATGACCAATCATAGGAGAATGCTTGTCAATTATTCTTCTATGCATCAAAGATAACAGTTTGTAATCATAGACAAGTCAACACTCAAATCCTAAAGTAGTAATGTCTCCATCAATAAGCAAGTTTCAAAGAAGTATATTGAGATGAGACATCAAATGTACAAGCTTGACAATTCATTACCATCTTGCAATATATTAGAGATTGTGATTTATGTTCACAAAGGTAGATGGTACACATTCCCTTTGGCACAACAATTGGGGTTGTACCTACTCTGGATTGATAAGTCATATTAACATTCACAACACAATTAGAGGACTTCCTTCCATTAATCCTAGAAATGAAGTATATATATTGCATCATAGAAAAGCACCATTGAGAAGCCTTTCCAAAGAATAAAGCACATAAGCCACTATAGCCTCTAATTGAAGGACTGACTTCCATTAATCCTTCAAGGGGAATCTATAAAGATGGCATCCTAGGAAAGCACCATTGAGAAGCCTTTCCAAAGCACAAAGCACATAAAGCCACTCTTGGCTCTAAAGCTCATTCATGGTGACTTTTGTGGACTCATACAAGAGGCCTCACCTTTAAGAGCTAGATACTTTGTCGATGACTACATCAAATTTCTATAAATCTATTACCCCAAAAGTAAGGATGAGGTGTGTTCCAAATTCGAAGACTCCAAAGCTCTTATGGAGAACCAACTTAAAAGGAAGATCAAATGGGAGCAAGAGAGTTTGGGGAGTGAGCCAAATGTCAATAGAGAGTTCCAACAATTTCTTATCAATCACAACATCACATGTCAAAGCATAGTTCACTACACTTCACAAAAAAAGGATATACTAAGAGAGTGAATCACACCACCATGCAGATGGCTAGACACATGCTTCATGCTAACCATGTGGAAATCTAAGTATGGGAAGAAGTTGTGGTCTATGCCAACCACATCATCAACCAAAAATCTATCTAATTGAGCTCTTAGAGGGTGTAATATGTATGAAGATTCAATGGGGTATAAACAAAACATTTCCCATTCCAAGTCTTTAGATTTGAATCTTGGGATCAAATCCCCAACAAGTATTTTCACAAGATAGAACCTAAGAGTTGCAAATGTGTTCTACTTAATTATAACACTAAGTCCAGGCCTGTCATCTATATAATCCTTCAACCAAGGATCTTATTGAGAGAGATGTCTTCCATGAAGATATCTCATGTGTTCATAAGACCACTCCACATTTACTTGCCCTTGAGGGTTCCAACAATTTTTTACCTCTATCCAAACTCTTGCTTGCAAAGAGGAAGCTCTTATCACTCAACCAATGGATATTTTTTCCTCTGCCCTAGATTGTGAATGAAATATCTTCATATTGAAGATGAACTTCTTGAAAATGGTTTGTTCCAGTTAAGAATTCCCAATTGCTCAACTAGAGGTGACACTAGTCCAACATGTTCCAAAAAACCAACCTTCATCTATTGCTCCTATGAAGACACCTACTTGTGTCATGATACTACACTAAAGGATGCTACTCCCAAGTTACAAGAAGTTAGGGAGTCATGGAGGGACTCGATTGTGGATGCACTAAGCTCTTACAACTCAAAGTAAAAATCCTACAACCTACAAAATTAAGGGCCATTGTCACTAGGAAGATGCAATGCAAGAAAAGTATGATGCTCTCATGAAGAATGAGACTTGGAAATTTGTTCATCCTAACCATGCCAAATTTGTAGAACACAAATGGGACTACAAAACAAAATATGATGGCAAGGTTCATCTTAATTATATGAAGAGTGTTTCTTCATGGTTATATATATGTGAAGATTTATATTGAGTGGCCTAACTTTCAACGAAGAAGTGACATTCCCTTGTTTGTAAATTGAAGAAATCTCTATATAACCTCAAGCAAGCCCTTTGGGAATAGTATCAATACTCCATAGGTTTCCATTATTTTAGGCTATGTTCATTGTGAGGGGATTATGGTCTCTATGTTATATGTTGATTATTTGAACTTTACCAAAGACTTGTTTCCGCTCATTTATGAAATGAAGGTCAAGCTGCAAAAAAAAATTGAGATGGCGGATATGGATCTTGTACATTATTTCCTCGGAATTCAAATCTCTAAAACTCCAATAGGAGTTACACTCTTCCAACAACAATATACCTTAAATCTTCAAAATTTTGGTCTTTAATATTATAAAGCAACTCTTACACCTCTCCCTCAATGTACACAACTTCAAGTCAATTCAACACTTGAGGCTGCCATGGTGGATCTTACTCTCTACAAGCCTTTGCTAGGTAATTTTATCTATCTCACTCACTCTAAATTGGATAGTTCATGTGTTCTTAGTGTTGTCTCTAGATTCATTCAAATGCTTCATGCATGTTATCTCCGAGTTACCAAGCACATCATTTGATATGGCTAGGACACAATTCAACTTGGCATTCACTACAACGTAGGGAGCAATCCTACTTTGATTGGTTATTATGATGACAGTATGCTTTTCTAGATTAAACTATGTATGTTTTTGCTTGCATCAACGTTTCAGATCATGCTCCGTGATCCATCATCAAGATGAGAAAGAGTTGAAAGAGGAAAAATTATGGTTGATTGCAAACCAAAAAATGTTAAATAGATGGGGGAAGGGGAGAGGTTGCACATGAATCAAAATAGGAGTTAAGATGAGGAAAACAGTCCAATGATAGAATTAAAGAAGGTAAGTAAAATAACATGATAAAAGGAAGAAGAAAACAAGAGAAGAGTAGCTTAAATCACCACTAAAAAAGGAGAGTGCGAGAATAAGATTGACAATTAATATGAAGCAAAAAGCTAAAAAATTAAAAAGATAATAAAGAAAAATAAAATGCTAAAAAGGATAACTTGAATAAATGAGAATAAAATAATTAGATAACAATAAGCATCTTAGTAAGAAACTAATTAATAGATGAGAGGATATTAATTTAAAAACATAAATATATTAAAAATATAAGATAATATCTTAAGAAAGAAAATAATAAAAGAAGAATTATTAAAAGGAAAACTGTGTTTTAGAGAAAGCCTACGAAATCTTTTTGCCTTATATCTTGTTTAGATCATATTTTAGCTATTAAAAAGATAACTTATTAAGTGTGATCTAAGAAACCTGAAATGTTAAGGAAGATTATTTTTCTTATTTATTTACTTCTTAGAAAGAAAACTTACCTCAAAACCTTATATTAATTATTACAAAGCTAGTTAAACTATAAGATAGATTAAAATTACTCAAAAAGAAAATTATCATTTTAGCATTAATTTCTTTTTATATATCAAGCAATGTTCCACCTGAGTTTCGTGGACTGACTGGGGAACCATGGGGACGTGTTTCCGGATGGGAGACGGGGGGCCTAAATTGGGGGACGTGAGGGGGACGGCGGGGGGACGGCGGCGGGGGGGTGGCGCTAAAATACATATAGTACTTGAAAATTAAAACTTAAAAGATTAATAATTTAATTGTCTAAACTCTAAACACAATAACACATTGCAATAATATATCATTTCATTGACATTGGAAATGCAACAAGAACTATATCAATATGTTTCATAATTTGAGTTTCATAATCATGATTCATGAATCATAATTTGATAATTACAATCAAGTATCACTGTATTATCAATGTTCAAACTTCAAACTTCCAAAACAGAGTACAAGTAACAAAATACTGAAAATAGTAAATACTAATAGACTAATAGTAAATCAAAATGGCTCCAGGCTAATGGCCTGATGCTGCTAATGATCTAATCATCTCCAAGCTCCATGCCAATCTCCTCATCACTAGAACTGCTAGACTCTGCATGCTGAAGCTCATCTAAACCAATACCAACCAGCCCTGTCTCTGTAGGATCATCATCTATCTGTGATGGCTCTTCTGGCTCTACATCCCATCTGGCTGCTGGACTCTCCTTGTATGTAGTTGTGTTGCGGTCAACTAGACGTAAGGCACTATGTACAGCCACAAGCTTCTCTGCCCTCCTAGAAGTAAGCCTGTTCCTCTTAACAGAGTGGATGAAGCTATAAGTGGACCAGTTCCTCTCAGCAGCAGAAGAACTAGAAACCTGGGACAGCAAACGAATGGCTAGAGTAGTAATCAAAGATCTAGGCCCATGCATAGTCCACCACAACTTGGGGTCCTCCTCTGACATAGTCTCCAAATCTACCTTGGCCGCCTCTGAATATCCCCAAAGAGTGGCAAATTTTGTCCACTCGGTACGAAGCAAGCTGGCCTCTGTAGGATCATACATTCTGTCAATGGCCTTCATGAACCCTTCCTTCACCTCAGCATCCTCTATAGGTGTTATTCTGCCGGGACGTGGCACATACCACTTCGGGTTCAATGCATAGGCAGCCATGTGTAAGGGAGTGTTGAGCTTCTCCCATCTATGCTGAATGATTGGATAAATGTGCTCGGTGTAGAATTGCATTGTGGGGTCCTTCTCTCGCACTTTAGCCTTCATTTGATCAAGCATGGAATCAATGCACTCGTATACCTCTCCAAGGGAAGGTGCATTAGAGTCCCCAAATCTAATAACCTTGAAGACTGGATCAATGATGGAGACAATATATGTGGCATCAGCCCAAAAGACATCATTCTTCACCACCTCCTTAACCCTCAACCCCTGCTGTGTCTTCGACTCAGGCCATCGGTTCCACTCTGCTGTCATTACCATTACTTGCAATGGCTCTTGCAACTCAAGCATCCTCTCCAAGAGAATAAAGTATGATGCATACCGAGTCTCTATAGGTTTCAGGAATTCCTTCTTGGAGAAGGTTCTGAAAAGTGCATGTGAAGTATGGTGGTTGTAGATAAACATCTGCACATCTCTAGCATCACTCACAATTGATTTGATCCAGCTGATTTTACCCATGTCCTTAAGTGCATTATTCATAGCATGCACACAGCAAGGAGTCCACCAAATGTGTCTATAGGCTGCCTCAACCAACTTCCCTGCAGCTCTACACACATGGGCCGCATCTGTCACTACCTGCACCACATTCTGTGGCCCAACCTCCTCTATGGCATCCTTGAGAATCTGGAATTGATAATGAGCATCCTTGCTATGCCCTGAACAATCAATAGCCCTAAGGAAATAAGGGCCCGCTGTAGATGTGACCATGATGTTGATGAGTGGACGATGCCTAATGTCCGACCACCCATCCATGACTATGCTGCATCCACTTGAGACCCAGGTTCTCTTCATCTTCTCCATCAAAATATTAATCTTGGAATAGTTCTGATCCAAGATTGTTGTCCTCAATTTAGTTTCCCCTGGTGGCACATATGATGGTCCCGCCCTTATTACCTTTGACATAGCTTCCTTGTAATAAGGAGAGCGAGCCACATGGAATGGAATGCCATTGGCAAAGAAGAATTTGCCAATAGCATCATCTGCCTCATCCTTTGCTTGTGCATTGAATAAATCTGCCAATGGTTGTGAACTTGAAGATGCCACTTTACGTTTCCCCTTAGGCTCTCCTACACATGAACTGAATGGATTTGGTGGCCTTTGACTCTGCAAAGTAGAAGTAGAAACTGCTGCAATCTGATCAGCCTTACTCCTATGTGCCAATGTAGTTGTCATAGGTGTTGCTTCCTCATCCGAACCCCATAATTTTAAAATTTCAGCTCTATACTTTGCATTGTTTTCCACCTTCTTACAAACATCTACACCTTTGCCTCGAATAAGAAGAAAGTGAGAATTAGTTCTAGTAATGCTCCCAAACCAGTCAAGATGACAAAGGTGGCACACCCACTTTCTAGTGCCCCCACGTGACCCAGGCTGTTTCGGCATCTTAGTTGCAAATTGTTTTAATGGTGATTTTGGATCAAAGGGGCCCTTGGCATATCTTTGGAGGATTCTTGAAGGGCATTTATCTTTGACTTTTCTACTCTCAATAGAACCTGCTTCAGCTTGAGTCTGAGTATTTGAGTCATGTTCACCCTCTTCTACTTCTATTTGAAATTCTGAATCATCAGATTCATTTTCACTTCCACTTCCACTTCCAATTTCTGCTTCAACCTCCTCACCCTCAACCTCATCGCCACTTCTATTGATTGAACTCATTATGATAATGTCAAATGAGGCTGCAAAAAAGATTTAAAAACAAAATCAGACCTCTATAATTTATTGCAAAAGATGAAATCATGAAAATAAAAAAACAATATGATGTTTCCAACTTTCCATTTATCATGTTTCCAACTTTCCATTTCAAAGTTTTTAACTTTTAAATTTTAAATTGACAGTGTGCCTCAAAGAGATGTCATCTAATGGAATGCAATGATTGGAGGAATTTTGTTTGTGAGTGTGAAGTTTTATACTTCATTTGATGAATTATTATTTTATAGTGGCAGCCGCAGGGTTTTTCGAATTGAGACTATAGAGGAATTTTGTCAAATGTTGTAATTGCAAACTTGCAACTGCCTTGTAGACATGTATGCAAAATAAAAAATGCCAAAATGTGGAAGCATAGACGAGACATGTGAACTTTTTTAGTTTTTATTTTTTGACAGTGTGCCTCAACTTCAAGGCTCAAAGAGATGTCATCTCAATTCAAATGGAATGCAATGATTGCAGGATATGCAGTTGCTGTGGCGAACATGTGAACTTTTTTACTTTTTGACAGTGTGCCTCAAGGCCCTCAACTTCAAGGCTCAAAGAGATGTCATCTCAATTCAAATGGAATGCAATGATTGCAGGATATGCAGTTGCTGTTGCAGTGTGCAACAGCAACTGCATATCCTGCAATCATTGCATTCCATTTGAATTGCAATCATTGCATTCCATTTGAATTGAGATGACATATTGACATCTCTTTAAGCCTTGAAGTTGAGTCACACTGTCAAAAAGTAAAAAAGTTAACATGTCTCGGCTATGCTTCCACATTTTGGCATTTTCATTTTGCAAATTTGCATACATGTCTACAGGGCAGTTGCAACTACAACATCTGACAAAATTCCTCTATAGTCTCAATTCAAATGGAATGCAATGATTGTAGGATATGCAGTTGTTGTTGCACTGCAACAACAACTGCATATCCTGCAATCATTGCATTCCATTTAAAAATTAAAATTAATAATAATAATTTTATTTATTCAATTTTCCTGTGCACTGTATGCAAAATGTAGAAGCACTGGCGTCATTTTTTACTGGAGGCGTCCTACTGTCATAGAGATGTCCGCTCATGGAATGCAATGGTTGCAATTTGCAAACCTCACAGAGATGTCCGCTCATGGAATGCAATGGTCGCGCGGCTTCTGCAAACCCCGCAACCATTGCATTCCATGAGCGGACATCTCTGTGACGCCCTCAGAAAAAACCGCGCGGCCTCAGGAAAGTCAAAAAACCAGTGTTTCCACATTTTGCATACATGAAGTCGCGAGCCAAAACGAAGGGTGGAGAAAAAACCAGCAAAATGAAACTTCGAAAAATGAAATACCTCAAATGCAGTCGAATGCACCAGTCGAAAAACCCTGCCACTGTAAAATTTGATCTCCAAATTCCAAACGAATCTCGGGCCGCGACAGTCAAAACAAAAAATTCATCAAATAAAGTATAAAACTTAGGGTTATAAAATATAAACCGATAAGCTTTTAATCCTGCACCACCCCTGCACATAATAATTGGCAAAGCTTCCATGGCGCTTCCTATGCCAAACTTCAGGAACGCTCCCTTTGTGGGAGGGAGACTACGAGGGGATCTGGGCTGGGGTACTTAAGAGATCATGAGGATCGCTCCCCAAAGGCCTCCGGCTCGAAACGCATTGTTTTTGGGACGCCATTCCCGGTGGAACACTAATAATATCAAGTATTTCAAAGTAAACTAAAAGATCTAATTAGATACATAAAGATATCTTATATGAAAATAAGTATAATTAAAGATTACTATATACAATATCTATTATGAATGCAAATATATAAGATACCCTTTAAAAAGATATGATGTCTATATTAAAATAAAAATAAACAAGTCAAAAAAAATTATAATTTTCTTATGAAAAAACTTTAAAACTAATAGAATAAACTTTTAAAGATAAAATTAAGATAAATTAATAAGGTTAAATAAAACCTTACAAAAAAATTTAAAAATTGTTGATTTCTTAAATAAAATAAGATAAAGATACTTTCTTAATTAAAAGATAAAAGACAACTTCATGACCACTAGAATAATTCAATTAAAAGGGAGACAAAACAATAATTTGAAAAACTCAATTTAGAAAAAAAAGACATGCTAAAAAATGGTGTTAATTATGTTTGTCATATGGATAGCCCAAAGAGTACTTCAAAATCAATGTACACAACGTCAAGTCCATTCGACACTTGAGGCTGCCATGGTGGATCCTACTCTCTACAAGCCTTTGTTGGGTAATTTTATCTATCTCACTCACTTAGATCGAATATTTCATTTGTTCTTAGTGTTGTCTCTAGATTCATTCAAATGCTTCATGCATGCTATCTCCAAGTTACCAAGCACATCATTTGATATGTCTAGGACACAATTCAACTTGGCATTCACTACAACGTCAGGAGTAACCCTACTTTGATTGGTTATTATGATGTTAACTATGTTGGTGATATGGATAGGCCAAAGAGTACTTCAACATAATTTTTCTTTCTTGATTCAAAGCCCAACCATTATAATAATAAGAAGCAATGCTCAGTTTCTCTCTCCATGGCTACAACAAAATATTGCAATGCTAATAAAGTAGCATCAACTCATGTTACAAACTCTTCATTTGCAATTCAAATTTCATCCAAATGCCATCCTACCATTCACATTGATAGGATGAATGCCATTCAAATGATTCACAATATCATTGGCACATACACCACAGAGATTTCCCAGTGTTCCATCATAGACTAAAACTTTTGAACATCTCCACCAATGCTCTTCTTAAGGACATGTTCCTCAATCCTATTGATCACATTGGACTTTTAAGAGTCACACTCGAAGGAGGGGGTGTTAGAGTTCTCAATGAAAAGTTTCCCAGCCAACCTTACTTTTCACCTTCACTTATGCGGTTAGCCCCATGGCCAATTATGATGATATGTAATTTTACTTAGGGTCAAGTCTGCCCCATCACATATCAATGACTTGGATGTATAAACCTCATTATTTTTCATCTTCTTTATTTATATTCAATATACAAAGTGTCTGGCCTACGGGCTTCTCTATATTGTCTTATGTATTTGTTTCTATTAAAGCTTTGCCACTTATTTGTAAACTGGTGTGGATGCCACAAATCATATTCCTCCCTCGTGAAACTTGATTGCATTAGATGTTCTTCGCAGAACTAAGGAAAAACACCCCCTATGCTTGAATCTTAGGACATAGAAAAAAGTACTTTTGTAAATACAAGCAAAAAGTATAAACGGCACAGAGAGACAATATCAGCAATACAACCTGGAGTAACTCAAATTGGGAAAAAACTCCAAAGTGATGGGTGTTCCTCCTCAAGTCACTATCTCGTAAGCTATTACAATGGTTTATTTTCTAAAACAAACCTTATAAGGACTTCTTGTTTACAACATCTTACGCACAATTCTTCAATTTCTTTCACACTCCCCAAAGCTCTGCTACACTCTCCCAGAGTCATAGGGCTGCCAGCAACAGGTTTTTAGCCCCAATTGTTTTTAAACATTACTAAGGAGAATTCCCCCATACAATGAGTCACTTGGAGGTTTTGTAATAATAAGAGTTACAAATGAATCAAAGGAGGAGGTTCAAGTTTCATTGAACAGAGGTATCTTGTGGACATGATTTGGAGCTCTCAAACCCTATCTCTGCCGTTTATGTAATGTGTTTGACTACAGTCAAACATCCACTACTTGTCTGGTTTCTGAGAAGAATAGTTTCAATCATAGTCAAACCTGTCAGTTCTACACTTTATTCTATCAGGTATAGTTCACCTGTGCAATCAGATCCTTTAAGTATCTCTTCATCTATATTTTCCAACAAACAACTACTGCAACTAATGCATTATTTGCACAAGAATGAGACTTCAAGGTGTGTTAGGCATAAGGTTTCGCTTCATTGAGAACATAAGTGAATAAGTTAGCCCATTTAATTAACTGAGCTGATACAATTTCAGATCAGTCACTTAGTTCCTAAGGCATTTTCCACAAGTGTGTCAAATGTCTTTCCAAAATCAAGTACATATCTAACTGTATACATATTAAATAATAAAGATATTAAATTTTGAGCAATATCTAAGAACTCCAAACATTTGAAGCAAACTCGCAGTAAAGCAGAAACAAGTTTATCAAGCAATTTATCATGAATTTTCAAATAATCTTGGAGGATGCCAAAGAAATAATTCTGCCAAACTGCGAAACTTTAGGTTCAGGACCAACACCTCGAAATTAAATCTATTGCTCCATATCAAAGGATTTGACTTTATTTAGTAATCAAGTTTCATTTTTTGGGGCTCTAGTTGAAATTGAATCCAAAACTCTTATCACGACAAGTTAAATCTAAATCCATCAAGCGCACTGCTGTCAGCTGGCTACCGTTTTGTATAAACATTTTCTTGTAAAAGGGATAATGAACATACCTGTCAATTGCCTTAACATTCACCCATTTGCAGCCATCTCTTATAATCAATTCTAAAGTCCACTAACTTCTTACTGAAATTTTTTCATCAACATGTTACCTAATAGCTAGCTTTGCCTCTTGTGCAGACTGTGTCTTCTGATACACAGGATGAAGGACATGACCACCAATTGGTTCAACATGGACCCATTTGCGACCACTGAGCTTGTTTCTTTGAAATTTTACGTGCCCTTTCTTAAGAGCAAAAAGTGTATGGTCTTTCCCCATACCAACATAACTACCAGGATGAAACCTGGTGCCTCGCTGACGAACAATGATGTTTCCAGGCATGACTTTCTGAATCCAAAAGACAAAAGGACATCAACAGCAATAACAAAAAGAAATAGACAGTTTCCAGTGTCTGCAAGCTGGTGTGATTGTGAAATGAACCAACTATACAACCTATTTTAAGAGGTTA
>VDFB02360802.1:0-29620 GCA_007258455.2 Sequoia sempervirens | reverse complement strand
TATGAGATTTTGTTCTTTGTGCTTGGTGGCTATCCCATGTTATTGATGTTGTATCATGTTTTAGGAAGAGTGGCTTGTGATAGGGGCCGAAATCCTAAGAGGTTGTTTGGGTAACCTATCATAGGTTTTGTAATTCAGTGGAAACCTAACTAATTTACTAGGGGTTGGGTAGAATTAAACATTAACTCAGATAAAAGTATGCCTCACCTATTTTCTTAATGCTCGTATAGATTGAGGAAAGGTTGAGAAGGCCTAGAATGGCTAGTCACCTATCTTGTCTTCTTGAAAGATGGAACGACTCCACACTAGTTTGCATAGGGGCTGGGAATCGGTAGAGACTGCTAGGGTAACTCTTGGAGAGGGTCAATAGTCTAGGAAGATTCACTAGGGTAACCTATCCCAAACTGTGTGATGACACTCTTTTCCTATTACATGATTGTGTCTCTTGTGGTGAGTTGTCTCTAGTTGTATTTTTGTCTCTAGGAGTTTGTTTGATATGTTTTGAAATCATTGTCATTATGTGAATGTAAGCCAAGTAAATGTATTGTTCTGTCTTCCTGTTTGTTCTGTGGACTTGTCATTATCTCCAAGCACGGAGGGAGTGGACCTTCGGGTTTCACGTGGTTGGGAGGAAACCGTGCTATACCTTCATTGGATATTCCTACAGATGATACTATACTTGTAGTTGGTTCCTGTTACTTCATTGATCATGAAAGTGGATGCAGAATGTGTTCGTGGACATGAATGTTAGATATGATGAAATCATTACCGTCTTGTGTATTTACCTCATGTATATGAGTGTACTCATTGTATTATCATTATGATGTATTGATATTTATTAAAATCTCACATGATGTAATATGGATATATTTGTAACCTAATTGTATAAAGTTTTGAAAATTGGATAATTCATGGACTTAAATTATACTTATGTTTTATGTTATGATGTGTTGATCTTATTTATAATGTTAATGTAACGTCATCTTGGAATCCTTAAGACAATTATGTAATCGAATCTCTAAAAAAATAAATTATTCAGTTAATTTGTTCTTTACACTTTGTTTTAATGGAAACCATGGTGGGGCATTATAGATTGGTATCAGAGCCAAGTTCTAACACTGGGTACTCTGGTTTTGTGAGCCCGCTAGGTTGTCTTTGATGTTAGATTTTGTTGTTGTGTTTTGTTGTTTGTTTTTTTTGTCTTATAACAAGACTTTCCCTTAATTTTGTGTAGGATAATGCCTAGACGTCGTGGTATAGGTCGTGGTCAAGGCCGAGGTGGTGGCCGTGGGCCGAATTGCCAGGTTACTCCCCCTCAGAGCTCTCACATGAGCGAATAGGAAAAATAGTTGGGTCCTCAGTTGGATCAGAAAAATGAGGAACAAATTCCATAAAAACCGAAGATAGAGGGAGCAAAGTTACGCCCTCTACTGGAAGAGGTCGTTGCCAAAATTGGGCCTATACATGAAGTGGAATAGGGGGTGGTTAGGGAATGTGATAGATCTCTGAGGAGAGTTGATGATACTGTGCAGTAGGATGCCATTATTGTTGGGCATATGCAAGATTTGTTGAGGGCACGCCCTCCTACATTTGATGGCACTGGTGGTGGTTTAGAAGTAGAAACTTGGCTGATTGATTTGGGATGATGCTTTTCTATGTATCCCTATGGTAGCAACACTCGAGCTCGTTGTGCCATAATGCATCTTAGAGGATTTGCCTCTACATGGTGGTGTTTGGAGGAGCAAAATCTCCATCTCTAGATTGGTGCAGTCTCATGGGATATGTTCCTGGAGAGATTCAGAGCACGTTTCCTATCTGAGCATTGGAGACAATGACGTGCTGATGAGTTTCACGACCTGCGTTACATGGCTATGTTGGTGGAGTAGTTTGAGCGTAGGTTCTATGAGCTCAAATAGTATGCAAGGATTGTGGATGATGAGGCAATGTTGGTGCAACACTTCATTAGGGGCTTAAATGCATGTATTAGCAGAGGATTCATAGTCTTCGAGCCAAAGACTATGGAGGTTGCTATGGAGAAGACACATATTATGGAGGAGAATCTGACTATCGCATTGGGTGGACACACAAGAGTTTATATAGGTAGTGCTCCTATTTCAGGTTTTGGTCTGTGAGGTGGTCAAATACAGATAGGTGGTTCCTCTCAGAACCAATAGGCACCCACTAAGGGTGGACAACAGTAGCGACGTAATCCACCAAAGAATAAGAATTCATAGTTTTAGTAGGGTAATAGTTCACAATCTGGAAAGAACCGTAATTGGTGGCGCAATAAGCGCAATCGACAGGATCAACCAGCTCAGAGTGCAAAGTCTACAGTGAGCAGAGACAAATTTCAACAATCCAATGCACCTTCGGGTGGCAGATGATTTGGCAGAGGTACTGGTTGTTTCTCATGTGGTCAGCAGGGTCACATTGCTAGGCAATGCCCTATGCGAAGTACTTTAGGATTTGGTCAGCGATCGACAACTTCAGAGCCGACAGTTGGAGATGTGGGCCATTCACATACATTCTTTGTTGTGGTAAACAACCATCAGGTAGATCATCAGAGCACTATGGTTGAGTCTTCAGGTTAGTTATAGGGCACTAATGTTACTATTCTCTTTGATTCTAGAGCTACTGATTCTTTTATTTCACCTACTATCATTGAGCGATGTGGACTTGTGGCAATAAAGCAAGGCGATAGGTGGCAGGTATAATTTGCTTATGGGTTGAAGGTAGCAGTAGAATCCCTTGTTTGCAATTGCGGACTAAGGATTGGACCATTATCTACATTAATAGATCTTTGAGTCACACCTTTAGGTTCATATGATATTGTTTTGGGGATGGATTGGTTAGAATCTCATCATGCAGTGATTGACTATTGACAGAAGACAATACGTTGTATTGATGATTTTGGTACAAAGGTTGAAATCTTTTGTGTTCAGGACCCATCTCTCTATGGATAATTTCTGCTATGTAGTTGAAGAGATGCCTTTGTCAGGGTTTTCAATTATTTTTGCGACAACAGTTAATGACTTGGATTTAGGGGAGGGTCAAGAGATATCACTTGATGATCACCCTATTCTTAGGGAATTTGCAAATGTTTTACCTAGTGATATTCCTGGTATTCCACCAAAGCATGACATAGATTTAAGATTTGACCTGATTCCTAGAGCAAAGCCCATATCTCAAGCCCCATACAAAATTACTACACAGGAATTGGAAGAGCTTTGTATTGGAGGAACTCTTGGAAAAGGGTTTTATTCATCTGAGTGTTTCCCCTTGGGGAGCACCTATCATCTTGATGAAGAAGGACGAATCTCTCAGATTGTGCATTGATTATTATCAATTAAACAAAGGGACGATTAAGAATCGATATCCTTTACCCAGAATCGATGATCTTTTTTATTAGATCAAGGGAGAAAATGTGTTCTCTAAGATTGATCTGAAATCAGGTTACCATTAGTTGCGCATTGCAAAAGCAGACATTCATAAAACAACATTTTGAACTCGTTACAGGCACTATGAGTTCACAGTAGTACCTTTTGGGTTAACGAATGCACCATCAGTTTTCATGAGTTTGATGAACGATGTTTTTCGCACCTATCTTGATCATTTTGTTCTTGTGTTTCTTGATGACATTTTGATCTATTCGAGAAATATGAAGGAGCATGAAGAGCATTTGAGACAGGTACTGCAGTGCTTGAGGGAGAATCAATTGTATACAAACTTGAAGAAATGTGAATTCTTCCAAACTGAGGTGAAATACCCTTGTCATGTGATTTCTGGAAAGGGTATTGCTATGGATCCTTCAAAGATCCAAGCTATAATTGACTAGCCCGTGCCTACTAATGTTGCTAAGGTTCATAGTTTTATGGGTCTTGCTAGTTACTATAGACGGTTTGTTCAGGGGTTTTCTAGGATTGGACACCCCATTACTTCTCTTCAAAGGAAAGGGAAGAAATTTGTTTGGACACATCAATGTCAGTTAGCTTTTCAGATACTTAAGGATAAGTTGGCTAGTGCACCTATCTTAGCCATTCTTGATCCTGCAAAGGATTTTGTGGTTTGTACTGATGTGTCTTTGGAGGGTTTAGGAGTTGTGATGATTCAAGATGGATGTGTGATAACTTATGAGTATCGCAAACTCAAGGATCACGAACAAAGTTATCCCACTCATGATTTAGAGCTTGCTGCAGTAGTTCATGCTTTGGTTCGATGGAGACATTTCTTGTTGGGGCACTATTTTTAACTTCATTATGATCATCATAGTCTGCAATATATATTTACATAGCCTAATCTGAATGCTAGGTAGAGACGGTGGATGGAGTTCTTATGTGAATATGATTTTGAGGTGAGATATGTATAGGGGAAAGAGAACATAGTGGTTGACGCTCTCAGTCGGCGAAGACATGAGATTTTTGTTGTGAAACTTGGAGTTGAGTTGAGGAGCCAAATTTTAGCAGCACTTCCTACTGATAGATTGTATCATGAAGTGAAGATGGAGATTGGATCAGGTAGACCCTTGGAGGGAATATTTACCGGATTTACTCTTGAATTAGATGGTTTGTTGCGACATCTAGGTCGTATCTTTGTACCATCTACAGAGGTCTTCACACTTTGATTTTGATAGAGGCACATCGAGCACCATACTCATCTCATCCTGGTGTTAAGAAGATGCATGCAGATCTCTGACAGTTGTACTTTTGGCCCGGTATGAAGTGTGACATTGCTGATTTTGTTTCGAGATGTCTTGAGTGCCAGAGAGTTAAGGCTGAGCATCAACATCCCACCGGTTTATTACAACCACATCTCATTCCTGAATGGAAATGGGATATTATATCAGTTGATTTTAGTGTTGGATTACCTATGTCATTGCGTCGATATGATGCTATCATGGTTACTGTTGACAGATTGACTAAGGTAGCACATTTTTCTCTAGTTCGATCATCCTACAATGATTCCTCTGTGGCCAGGATATTCATGGAGGATATTGTTCGATTGCATGGGATTCCTCACATAATCATTTCAGATAGAGATCATGTATTTACATCAGCCTTATGGACATCATTACATCATGCTTTAGGTACTCAGTTGAACTTCAGTTCAGCCTATCATCCTGAGACTGATGGTCAAATAGAGAGAGTTAATCAGATACTCAAGGATATGCTTAGAATGTATGTGATGGATCGACAATCACATTGGGAAGATTATTTATACTTAGTGGAATTCGCCTATAATAATGGGTATCAAAGTTCCATAGGTATGCCCACTTTCCAGGCACTGTATGGATGTCCTTTTTGTACCCCATTGAGTTGGGATCGACTTGAGGATAGAGTTCTACTTGGTCTTGAGATACTTCGAGATATGGAGCAACAAGTTGATCGCACCAGAGAGCATTTGGTAGCAGCACAGGATAGACAAAAGAAGTATGTCGATGCACATAGAGTGGATCGACAATTCTCAATTGGCAATAGGGTTTTTCTTCAAGTGCGACTGCGCAAGAGTCCAATCCGTTATGGAAAAGACTCTAAGCTTGTGCCTCCATTTGTTGGACCATTTGAGATTCTTGAGAGGATTGGTCTTGTGGCATATTGACTTGCTTTACCACCCAGTTTTTCACACATTCATGATGTTTTCCATGTACCAGTTCTTAGACCTTATCATCCTGACATTTCACCTGTGCTCGATTGAAATGTGTTACAGGTAGAGGATACGCAGTTGGCTTTGGAACCTGTGGGAATTCTTCAGTGTCGAAGGCTTGCCCTCAGGGGTCGAGACAATGATCAGGTGAGGGTCCAATGGGATCCTAGTGATGAGGCATCAACTACTTGGGAGGATGCAACACGCATGCGTGAGCTTTATCCTTATCTATTTGCAGGCTTCCAGGAGTAAGCCTTATCCTAGGGGGGGAGGATGTAGTGTCCCTCCAGTTATGACACTCTATTTTAGTTTGATTCTACTTGATAGATAGATGCTTTAGTTGATTATGATACTATATTGTTTTTACACTCTGTGGATGATGCATTTGACATCCTGACTATCTGGTTGTGTTTGTGTGATAGACACGTACGTGATATGGTTTATTTTCTTATAAGTTTTTATGAGGTTATCATGATGAAATGGTTGTTTATGATATATGGTGCTCGTCAGTTTCGGTGAAGAAGACAAAGTAGCATTACTCATTCGTGAGTACCCTACTACGTTGCAATTCTTCTTCATGGTGTGTTTTCTGATATAAGTTTATTCGTTTAACAGTCATGTTTCATGGAGATATAGGTACCAAGTATCGGCTCCACCTGGTTGTCAGGTCTAAGCGTACCCTAATCCAATGAAATTATGTTGATCCGGAGGTAGGGACAGGTCCTTTTTGAACCATCGTTCTTCATAGAACGAGTATCTATTTGTTACCCTTCCTTGTTGTCTAGTTCGTTTATGTTGTGTCATACTTGTCTGTATGGTTTTGTTTGGGAATGCACTAATTGTAGTTAAATGATTAATTGTTTTTAATATTAGTTTAAATGTTTATGTTTAACATTTAATTTATTAATTTAAATTAAATGAGTTATTTACTTTAAAAGTGAAAGTTAATATTTTGCAAAAGTATTTAATTAAATATAAATTGTTGATTTACTTGTGCAAACAAGATTTATGAGGAAATATATATTTTAAGAGAAGATATTTTCAACATGTTATGAATTTTGGATTTGGAGTTGAAAATGTGATCTGAAGTTAAAAGGGTGAGTTAGAATTGGTTGATCAATTCTGAATGCATAATGGACTATCAATTAAGTTTCATGATTCAGAGTTAATTAAAGGCATTTTAAAAGTTTTTGGGGGTTGCAAATTTTCATTCATGGAAATATTCTGGAAGAACTTTCACGGTAGCAGTGTTTAGGAAATTTTTGCATAGCAGATGTTTTAGAAAGGCTATCATCTCAGATTTTCTTTGCAAACATAATATTGGATTGGGTTTCTTTGAAATTTCTTCGTAAAATTGCCAGTGTTCGAGTGGGATTCACAGAAGTTTCAGATTTCCTTTTCAGCTCAGCTCACAAGAATAAATAGGTTTTTTTTTTCTCTTTTTGTTTTGCATATAGTTGAATGGAATTTTTGAAAAGCTTTATACTTTATTTTTTTTGTTATTTCATAAACATGCAAGATTGTATTGGAAAAGAAAATCTCGCTCATACCGGTATATAGCAATGAAACAAAAGTAGATTGAGATTTCAAAATTTTTACTTTCGATCTGTAAGATACAACTTTTGTGAATATGAATTTAAGGGAAATGATAACCAAGTTGAAAGGAAAATCTATGTTTTACATTTTGTTCTATGTTTGAAATTTTTCTCTTTTAAAATTTTAAATTATAAGAAGAGGTCAGCCCAAGCCATCGACCCTCCAGATTTGTTATGTTGGCTGCATGGTTTGAATTCAATCTATTGTGAATAGTTGCTGATCCATTCATTAGTGGAGGTATTGAGATCTATTCTCAAGAAATGTTTGTTTTCCATCCAAAACGCCTTTTGTTCTGTATCAAGCCAAACTTAACCTGTGTGGAATCTGATTGCAGCGTAGGAAATATATGTGACCCCAACTCTGACCCTCTATTCATTTCTGGTATTTTTGTCTTTATAGCTGTTTCTTAGAGTGTTGTTCTTGATGTTATGGTAGACTGGAGTTAGCAAATAAACCTTGAAACATCTTCTTAAACCAGTCCCTAAGTCACATAATAACTTGTACCAGCACAGTTGTTGGTTCTGGCTTTAGATTATTACTTGGAAGATTTAAAATATAAATATTTTAGAGGCTTAAATCATCTTCTTGATCCCATATACAACCTATCACATCAACAACTCATGAGCATGATAGGGCGTATAAATTAAATAACCTCGCTGCACCTATTGGCATCCACTACAGTTGCAGCTCTTGAAATTAGAATATTGTTAAAGTTTAAATAATATCCATGACACCATTCGCACCATGTTACATCTATTGTATTTGAAAATAGAATTTTGTGGAGATTTAAATAACCTCTTTGATGCTGCGTTTTAACATAGAATGTTGGAGAGATTTAAAACGCTTGTTTGATTCTCTTTTTAAAAAAAAAAAAAAATTGACAAGGGTTTCATGTTTTGTCTGGGAATTTTTCTTACTTTATTTCTACATCTTTTTCAAATTGCAAATAGTGATAATAGAAAGTAAGCACTATAACCTTAAATCAATTCCTATTTTACTAGTCCATAGATTGTTTAAATACATGGCACCTCTGTTAACTAGTGATATATTAAGTGTTTGTTGTTTTAGCTTACGTAGTGTTGAGTAGTTTGATATCTTTAAAACTTGCAGCTGAGATTACTTTAGATCTGAAATTCATGCGTAGCATAATGAACCTTGAGTTGTTCTATGCATGGTGATGAAATCAGGTGTCTATATTTACTTGATTTCTTAAACTATTGTTAACTATTGTTTATCAACCTTGCTTACTGCGCAGATTTTTTTGTTCTTAACTGGTTGAAATTTGTTAGTTATTTGAAACCTTAGTTCATAGCGTAGGTTTTCTCCATTATATGCATGAATGTATATTTATATAAATTCATTTTTTTTTAAGAAGGAATTTTTTCATTCTTAAATTTATATAATTAAGTTTGTTTATACTTTAAGAATGGATTGGCTGATTTTATTTAAAATGAAATAAATTTATAATATTTGTTTTGTTATGAAAAAAAATATAATGCATTTATATTTATCAACGTGTTATGTATTATTTCTTAAACTCTTTATTGTACTTGTGTTATATAACATATATATTTGTTATTAATATATATTGATGGTCATGCTATCTTTTTTTAATATATATATATATATATATATATATATATATATATAGATATATAGATTTAGGATTTAGTTTTAGATGAGTGGAAAATTAAGAGTGTAAGTTATTTTGAATGTGATATGAATTTATTTTACTTCCAATGGCTGGGTGTGTTATTTTATGGTGTTTAGTTGATTATGTTAATGTCTTAACATTCTGTAATGATGTTATGATTTGGGATTTAGTCTTGCATGAGTTGTTGTTACCTTGAGGGTATATTGGAAATTAAATGCTTGTATTGTGTTAGCGATATATGTACATATGTAATTATTTTCTTTGTGCCTAAAGACTATCCCTTGTGTTTTGATGTTGAGTCATGTTATAGAAAGAGTGGCTTGCGGTAGGGGCCGAAACCCTAAATGGTTGTCAGGGTAACCTATCGTAGGTTTTGTAATCCAGTGGAAACCTAACTAATGTGCTAGGGGTTGGGTAGAATTAAACATTAACTAAGATAAAAATATGCCTCACCTATTTTCTTAATGCTTGTTAAGATTGAGGAAAGGCTGAGAAGGCCATGAATGGCTAGTCCCCTATCTTGTGTTCTTGAAAGATGGAATGACTCCATAGTAGTTTGCATAGGGGCCGGGAATCGGTAGAGACTGCTAGGGTAACTCTTGGAGAGGGCTGGTAGTCTAGGAAGATTCACTAGGGTAACTTATCCCAAACTGTGTGATGACACTCTTTGCCTATTACATGATTGTGTCTCTTGTTGTGAGTTGTCTCTAGTTGTATTTTTGTCTTTGGGAGTTTGTTTGATATGTTTTGTAATTGTTGTCGTTATGTGAATGTAAGCCAAGTAAATGTATTGTTCTGTCTTCTTGTTTGTTCTGTGGACCTGTCATTATCTCCAAGCATGGAGGGAGTGGACCTTCAGGTTTCACATGGTTGGGAGGAAACCGTGCTATACCTTCATTGGATATTCCTATAGATGATACTATACTTGTATTTGGTTCCTATTACTTCATTGATTGTGACAGTGGATGTAAAACGTGTTCATGGACATCAATGTTGGATATGATGAAATCATTACCCTCTTGTGTATTTACCTCATGTATATGAGTGTACTCATTATATTATCATTATGATGTATTGAGATTTATTAAAATCTCACATGATGTAATATGGATATATTTGTAACTTGATTGTATAAAGTTTTGAAAATTGGATCATTCATGGATTTAAATTGTACTTATGTTTTATGTTATGATGTGTTGATCTTATTTATAATGTTTATGTAACATCATCTTGGAATCCTTAAGACAATTATGTAATCAAATCTCTAAAAAAAAAATTATTCGGTTAATTTGTTCTTTACGCTTTGTTTTAATGGAAACCTTGGCGGGGCGTTACATTTCCTTTAGTTTTTTCTATTTAACCTTTTTATGGAACTTTGTGAATGCATTTCCATGACATGCTTCACTTGTTTGACTCAAATAGTTTGTAAGCCCATTATTCACTTGTGTAAGCATGGGTTAATAGTTTGAAAGGAAATACTAATATGATTATATGTTTTCTTTCAATTATTGTTAGAATAATATTTAATTTAATTACAATCATAATGCATAATGTTAGATATACAAACATCCTAAAATGGGTACTTAGACACCCTTGCAGATGATTTAGAGATTAATATTTTATTATTCTCCTTATGACTTGTAAATATTAGTTATAGTGGCATTGAGGATGGGGGTGGAGCATGATGGTGGTGGTTACAATTTGACTTGACTTCATTACACTTATTTTCTAATCTTATGCATTAGGAGATAGTGAAAAATCTTTAAATACCAAGTGGGGTCAACAATTTGTAATGGGTTGCATAATGGAGCACTACTTTTGAATACTTGTTCCCACTCTTCACATGGAAAAAAGATGCTTAAGAAGTTATATTTTCTATTTCTATATGCAATAATTCATCATATGGGGATATTGGGTTTTTTCCGTACCATGATTTTTGGGGTGTTATGGTTTCAAGAATCCACACAAGGTTTCCTCTCAACTCCATTTTATGTATTGTATACATTTGATAGATAATTTATGGATTATTCATAGGTACACGAGTATTTTTAAAGAATGTTACTATATTTAAGGGAGAAGTTCGTTGATTGTGTACTCTTGATTCAAAGATTTTTATATAGACTTTTTATCTCTTGCTGCTGGAATTTTTCCCAAAAGGGTTTCTCAATGTACATCCAATGGCATGTGACATGTTCTTATGGTTTGTTGATTTCTAATTTATTGTTATACTTCACATATGATCTTGATGTTAATCAAATGTTGTATTAAAAACTAGATTTAAATGTAATTTACCTTGTTTAACAGATCTAAATTGTAAAAGGGATATTAAGGTGGGGTGTAACTTGGTTTTCCTTCATAGAGATTTGGGGAAGGCTGGAAGGCCTTCCCAGCTTCAAGCTGAAATTGGCACCTATTGGTTTTTGAGAAAGATCTTAATAAGGGGTCAAAATCGGGCATTGGGATGGTTTCAACTTCCCCCATATGCAATATGAGGTTGGCCATCATGCCACACAATGTGGGAGTGTCTCAGGATCAAGAGATGCCTCCTTTATAGGATGCCACACCTCCTTAAAAATCCATAAATGTTCCTTCCCCAATTCAATAGGTGTTTGAAATGAATTTGATAGGAATGGTGAATGGGATTATAGAGAAAGTGGAAAATGATTTGATTAATGATATTACAGAGGAGGTTGCTTGTGAGGAAGACATTGATTTGGTTCTGTCCTCTTTGCCCATCTCCCAAACTGATGCGGTGAAGCCTAAGTTTTCTTTTCCAAAAAAGACTAGGGAGGGAAGCTTAACATTCTAAAAACACAAGTGTAAAGTACAACAGGCATTCAATCGACTTTGGAGACAACTATCAGATCATCGAGCAAACGGGTCCTCTTCAATGAGGTGGGCCCTTCTAGTAATGGTGCTTAGTCTCAACTTGGGGAGGCTGTTGGGGACATTAATAACCTAAAGAACACCTTGAAGAAGAGGAGAGAGGATCTCTCTCCTCAGAAGGCATGAGGATCCTATCATGGAATGTTAGGGGCTTAAACACCCCTAACAAGTGATGCTTGATCAAGTGTCAACTTGAGTCCTTACAATCAGATGTTGTGATGCTACAAGAAACAAAGGTATTTGAATCTTTGGAAAATGTAGTTTTTGGTTCCTAGGTGAAGTGGAAGTTTTTGTCAGTTCCGGCTTTTGGTGTGTCTGGGGATCTTGCCATTTTATGAGATCTAAGTAAATCTATGGTGGTTCCTTTCTATCTTGCAAATAATTAGATGGGGGTTTAGGTCTCTTGTATTTCTTTAGGCAATCACTTATGGCTGATTAAATTATATGGGTCATGTTCTTCCCCCTTTAAAAATGTCTTTGGGAGGAATTGTCTTTGGTTCCTCCGTTGATTCTGAGGGGTTTGTTGGTGTTTGGGGGGGATTTCAATGCAATCCTGAATATGTCTAAAAAGTTGGGAGGGATTATTCCTTCTGTCAGGGTAATGGAAGACTTCAAATTTTTTGTTACTTCTAATAATTTGGTTGATTGTGTGCAAAAGAATGGCCTATTCACATGGACAAATAAGCAAAGGGAGTTTTTTCAAATTGTTGAAAGACTAAACATATTTTTGTTGTTGGATAACTTGTTATCTTCTTCTTATGATTTCTCTTCACTAATTCATCCAATCACTAGGTCTGATCATTTTCCAATTTCTCTTTTAGTTATTTAGAAAAATACTAAGATAAAAAGGCCATTTAAGTTCGAGGAAATGTGGTTTAGGGATCCTACCTTTCTGACCCTATTGAGGGAATGGTGGGATTCAAGTCCTTAAATTGAGGGCTCTCAAATGTTTCAGTTGGTTATGAAACTGAGACTCCTTCATGATAAAATTAAAGAGTGGAATGTCACTCATTTCAAGAATATATTTTTTGAAAAGGACCATATTGAGGAGTTGTCAAAGATTTATGAGCTGGTTATTCAAAGAGGGGTAAATAATGAGGTCTTTGATAAGGAAAAATCCTTGAAGGCCGATTTGGATGGAATCTTATGTAGGGAGGAAGTATATTGGAGGTAGAAACCAAGGGAGTTATGGCTAAAGGTTCAATGTCAATTGAATAGTATTCTATCCATTTAGGGGAATGATGGGGTTACTCTTACGTCTTCCAAGGAAATTGAGGAAGAGGTTGTTAGATATTTCAAGGGATTATTGGCCACCTCGAATAATATATCAAAATCTGATTTTGCTAGCTTGGACTACATTCCTAAATTGGTTTTAGATGAGCACAATAAATTTCTCATGAGTGAGTTCACTTTGGATAAAGTCAGAAAGGCGGTTTTTTCAATGGAACTTGATAAGGCTCTAGGTCTTGATGGTTACATTACTCTCTTCTTCAAAACATGTTGGGATTTTGTTGGGAGAGATGTCTTGCTTTCTTTGGAAGAATCCAAAAAACATGGTAATATCCTCAAGGAATTGAATAACACACTAATTGCTTTGATCCTGAAAAAACCTTGTCTAGTTTCCTTCATAGATTTTAGGCCCATTTCTCTTTATTGCACCTTGTATAAGATATTCACCAAGGCGATTTCAATCAGGCTTGCAACTTTCATTCCATTAATCATTTCTAATAAACATGGGGGTTTTTTCCTGGTAAAGAAACTACAGATGGTGCAATTTTAGCTCATGCAATTATTCACTCTCTTATGGAGGAAAAAGTCTCAGTGGTCATTTTGAAGCTAGATATGCTTAAGGAATATGGTAGGGTAAATTGACAGTTCTTGATGAGAGTGCTTTCCAATTTTCATTTTTCCCAGAAGTGGTGCAAGTGGGTTTTATCATGCATTTTTGAGACACGCCTCTTTTTTGGTTAATGGTTCTCCTTGTGGTCATTTCAACGCTTCTCAGGGGGTTAGATAGGGAGACCCCCTTTCACCTTTTTTATTCATTTTAATGGCTAAAGGTTTTAGTAGGGCTATTTGGGCGACCAACAACAAAAAATTATGGAAGGGTATAAAAGTGGATAAGGTACCTTGGTTAGTAACCCACTCTTTATTTGCAACACTTTTGTTTGGGAAGGAAAGTCTTTCAGAAGTGAAGGCCATGTATAAATTCCTATCTTTATATTCTGCATGTTCAGGGAAGCTTATTAACAAGGAGAAGTTGATTTGTTTTTTCCTAAACATGAATCCTTTGGTGAAGGGTAGGATCCTGAGATTCTGGGGCTTTAAATAGGATGTTCTCCCTTGCAGGTACTTAGGGATACCCTTCTTCTTGGGAAAATAAAATCATGACTTTTGGGATAAGGTTATCTCTTCATTCTAAAACAAAATTATGACCTAGAAATCCAAATGGTTGTCCCTGGCAAGAAAACTAGTCATGATTGAATATGTCTTGCAGTCCCTCCCAATTTACCTTATATTTTTTATGAAAATTCCTAAGGGAAAGGTTGAGCAATTGCAAAAAGTTTTTAGGGAGTTCAGATGGGTTGAGAATGTAAGTTAGAAAAACAAATTTCTAGTGGTAGCTTGGGAGAAGGTTTGTCTTCCAAAGGACTTGGGTGGGGCAAGCTTAAGAGATATGATCTTATAAAATAGGGCCCTGGGGGTGAAACTTTTGTGGCATATTTAAAAGGATCCAAACGCCAAGTCGTGCCAAATCATGAGGCATAAGTATCTTGACTCTTGGGATAGGGAACAAATATTTACTATAAAGAATCCTCCTCGTGGTTCCAAGGTTTGGAATTTCATTAATTCTTGTAGATCTATTATTTTTCCACACTTATCATGGGTAATTCATAATGGAAAAAAATATCTATTCTGGGATGACACTTGGAATGCTCACCGACTCACCAGCCTCTTTGTTTAGATGCAAAATGGAATGGGATTTATGTTTACTTGAAGAATCTTTGGGGTTGTAGAGTGTGTGATTATATGATAGTGGATTGTTCTATGTCTCCTCCTCTAGCTAAAAGGAGGGATATGGAATCTTTTCCTTTTCCAAAGGATCTAAAGGATTCTCTCTACATGGTGTTGTCAACTAGGAGCATTTTGTATACTGACAAGGATGATGACATCATTTGGATTAAGTCTCCTTCGAGGGCTTATAGTGTAAGAGAAGGTTACAAATACTTGGTTAATGTTGATAGATCACTTGAATGGACCTCTAATCTCTATTAGGGCCCCAAGGTTCTCCCTAAGGTAGGTTCCTTTGTGTGGCTAGCAATGAAAGACATAATCTTGTCAAGTATGAGATTGGATCATCTAGGTAGTACTCCCCTCTTCCCTTGTGTCCTTTGTGGTAAGGCATTGGAATTGATTGATCACCTTTTTCTCACTTGTGACCTTCTTTCCTCTTGTTGGTATTGGCTTATGGATAAGTTGGGGTGGTGCAATCGCTTTCATAATTCTCTCCTCAAATAGTTTTAGGCTTGGCATGGCCTGTTTAAAAAGGCCTACTTTGCTTGCATCTGGAATATTAATAGTCAATCTATCCTAATTTGGAACATTTTGCTTGAACACAATAACAAAATTCTTAGAAATAAATCCCTTGATAAAAACCAGGTTTTGTAGAAAATGGAAGCCTCTATTTCAAAAAATGTGAGGTCCTTTGTTCTCAAGAATTCACAAGTTGGGGTCCCTTTTTCTTCTTGGGATGCTTGGATGCTTAAGTCCTGGTCTGGATTGGATCCCTTGTTGGCTAGGGGTTCGATTAAAATTACCAATACAAGTGTTAACAAAATTTTGGTTAGCTGGTCACCCCCTCCTCCTGGGTGGCTCAAATTGAATTTTTATGGGGCTTCTCAGGGTAATCTTGAAGCTTCTGGTGTAGGCATGATCTTGAGAAATGATGAGGGCAAGGTGGTCAAAGCTGCATGCAAGTTGTCAAATAGTGACACTAACAATGTGGCTGAGTTCAATTCCTTAATATTAGGTCTTGAACTGGCTCACACAAATAAGGATTCTAAGCTTATTATTGAAGGTGATTCTAAGATTGTTATTAGGGATCCATCAAGAAAAACTTCTCATTCTTGTCATTTGAACTATTTGTTACAACATGCTCTTTGCATCTTACAAAATTACATGACTTACCAGATTCAACATTGCTATAGAGAAGCAAATTCTTCTGCAAACAAATTGGCAAACTTGGCAATTGATAATTTCCTTGCTTTTACTGTGTTTTCTTTTGATGAGCTTAATTTATTTTTGGACTAATGCTCTTGGCTTATTGTGGTAGCTCCTTGGTCTTATTATAGTTTTTCATCTAAGCACTCCATGTAACTTGGTGGTAGCTGCATTGGTTTGTCCTACTAGATAGTCCCCATGACGTCTCAATAGGTTGGTTGTTGGGACGGTCCCCATGACGTCCTGGGGGAGTTTGAAAGGGTCTTCATGACCTCTCTACTCTCTGGATCTATGTATCTTTCATGACAGTCAACATGACGTCTTTGCTTTCCAATTGGGCGGTCCTCATGATGTCCTTGTTGGAACGAAGTTGGTCTTCTTTGCTTTTGGTTATTTGTGTTGTCGATGGTCTCCTTGACATCGGGTAGCATGGTTTTTGTGGTCTTCTTGACACTAAATTTTTTGTTCTTCCTCTAGGATTTCTTGGAATATAATGCTTGGTTGTTGCGATGGTCTTCTTGGCATCGTCTCTTTGTTTCATGCTAGTGACGAACTCCTTGAAGTCCTATTTGGATTTGGATAGGTAATTTGTGGTGGCCTCCTTGGCACCTCCTATGGTGGCCCTCTTAACATCATGTTGGAAATCTCTTATGTACGATCATTTTGGGATGGTCCCTTTGACATATCTATTTTGTTTGGTTTGTTGATGAGGTGGCTTTGTGACGGTCTCTATGACGTTGATTGATCTGGAAACTTTTTAATTGCACTTTTTTCTCTCTGCATAAGTGGTTGTCCTTTTCATGTTTTTTGCATGCATAGTTGGTACTGATTCATGTGATGTGATGACATCATTCTGGCTTGTACATTTTTGGGACTGTCTCAAAATTATTAGCCTATTAAAGGTGGCTTCTTTTGACGGAAGCCTATCAAATATTGCATCCAATTCAAATGCATTTGTTTGATGTGGGTATTGAGGTGGCTTCATGTTTTGGCACCACCTATTCTTAACTTCACATGTGTTTTCAATTGCCACCTTTTCTTTTGGTGGTTTTCATGCCTTCATCTGCCTTTGGGTACCAGTCTTAATTGCTCTCACATTTTCTCTTTATTGCGGATCTCTTTATATTCATGTTATATCTTTCTCGCTTTATCATGTATTTGGGAATATTCAGTGTCTGTTTCAAGGGGTTTGCAATGGATAGCCTTTTCATAGTTCTAATCTTACAAACATTTTATGAGGTGTGTATCCACCATAATTCTCCTACAGAATTGTTGTGCTCTACATTTTTAATCCATTATCCATAGGTGGAAGAAGCAATTATGGATGTTTTGGGTTGGGAATGGCTCGAATTGCATCCTATGGCTCTGCCTCATGAGTTAGATTCTCTTTTTATCTAAAACTTGATGGACTTGTTATGGTGTAATGAAACTGTAAGATTCATTGTAGGGAGTTTTTTGCTTCCTCATGTTTTCCCTGTGTTCATCTTGGAAATAGCTATGGAATCCTATGACATGTGTGTTGGAACAAATCTTCTAGGTGGAGTTGTTTGTAGAGTACACCTGCTATCATGTCATGCTTTGCAATCTATCCTTTGTGTGATGGTTTAGGACTTGGTTGCTGCCCACTCTTCCTCTTTTCATAATCATCTTTGGGCCCTTAGGCCATTCTTCGATTGTTTCCTTGCAAATAGTTTAATGACTATGTTCAAAACAGTTCACTTCCTCTTCAAGCATGCTCTTAATGATCCTTATTTTTCCCCACTGAATGATATGGCTTCCTCTGCTGCGAGTGGGGTGTGATGGATGGTGTGTTTCTCCTTCACTCTAGCCTGGGTTGGTTACAAATTTTGCTTCTCTCTTTTGTTGGTTTGTGTTATGAGCCTAATTGATGCTTATATTGTTGCTTTGCTCTCTGGGCTTCCTATCCTCTGGGTTAGCTATTTTGGTCTCTTGGCTCCATTGGTCCTCAGATATGTACTAGGTCTACTCATGTTAAATTTGTTTTGATCTTTCTTGTTGTGCTCTCTCTGGCATTCTTGATGCTCTCATAGGAATATTTTGTTCTCTCCTTATTTTCTAATTTTGTAAAAATCATTTTTTCAAATATGAATGGAAATCTCTTATAGTTGCTCAGCCACTTTTATCAAAAAATACATTTGGTATCAAATCCTTGGTTATGTTGAGAAGAGGATGCCTTTCTTGAAGTGTTATGGCTACATTGAAAGTTTTTGACTTAAGTGCTTTATATATTTGTGAGTGATTAAAGCCTCTACCTCTCATTCAAAAATTAACAATTTTAATGATATTAGGTATGAGTTGTGGGAGTTGAATATGGAGGATCTCTTAGAAGAAAGAGATTAGTGGAAAGCTATTTCAAAAGAAGGAAAGATTGATGGGATGTCAAATGAAGATTCATAAAGGTTGGAAAAGAAGGTACAATGAACTATTTAGTTGCATCTTATAGAATATATCCTCTTGGATGTCTCAGAGGAGACCACCACATTTACATTGTGGAAGAGGATAGGTGATATTTACCAAACTAATGGATGTTAAGCTTAAGGAAGAGGATAAATGCATCTTACAACTTTGTTCTTTACCCAAATCTTGGGGAAATTTAATTGTTGCTATCAATAATAGTGTCACAATGCCAAAGATGGTTGATATTCTTTCTACCTTGTGTAGACACCTAAAAATGACTAACACATTTTGTCTAAACCATCATCATTTTCTTGTCATCAACCCCTTCATCATTATTAATGAAATAATTTTAATTATTTAATTAAGCTAACATATTTTCCTCTTTAATTAAATAATTTTTAACTATTTCATCATTTTCCCTCATCATCATTAATTAAATGTTTCTTAATTATTTAATTAATTTATCATTTCCTCTTATTAACACTAATTAAATAATTTTTAATTATTTAATGATTTCTTTAATTTTTCTCATTCACACATTTTTTTTTATTATTTAATCAATTTCTTAATTTCCTTTATCCACATTAATTAAATAATTTTTAATTATTTAATTAAATCATGTATTCCTCTTTAAATTATTTAATTAGTGTGGATTGAGGAAATTAAGAATTTGATTAAATAATAAAAAAAATGTGTGAATGAGAAAAATTATAAATATTTCCATGCAACATATGGTTTAATGATGTTGATGTTGTTTTAATGGTGTTGTTTGGAAGATGTTGCTTCATGGAGACCTTGATGTTCAAGGCATCTTGGCCACCCTAGGGGTGGATGTTGTTAAGGATTGTTGTTCTTACAACTTGATGGGTGGCTTGTAGGTCTACTATGTTAGTTGTGCTCTTAATTCAAGCTCAGTGTTGCTAACTTTGTGTGGTAGATGTGTTGTAGTTTGTGGGTTTTCTTGCCCACCCTTTGGGTAGATTCTAATAAAGGTTGTTGTGCTTATGGTTTCGATGGGTTGCTTGCTGGCCTATTTTTTTGGCCTTGAGGCCTATTTGGAAGTTATGCTAGCTATGAAGCCTGGTTCAAAGAATATTTGTGGTTTAGGTCCCTGTAGGCCTGTTTTGTTGTTTGGTCCCATTTATTTCTCTTATAAAGGCTTGAGGAGCATCTAGTTTTTTTACCCTTGGGGTGTCTGTTGTTTTTACTTGCTACATTCTACAACTTTGTTTTGGCTTTGTGGCCTTTTCTACTGACATTGTTGCCTATCCTACTTTGTTGTTTTACTGGCTTCAATTGCAGTTTCTTGCTACTCTCTTGTCTTGTTGTTGTAGCATCTAGTTTTTTTACCCTTGGGGTGTCTGTTGTTTTTACTTGCTACATTCTACAACTTTGTTTTGGCTTTGTGGCCTTTTCTACTGACATTGTTGCCTATCCTACTTTGTTGTTTTACTGGCTTCAATTGCAGTTTCTTGCTACTCTCTTGTCTTGTTGTTGTAGCATCTAGTTTTTTAACCCTTGGGGTGTCTGTTGTTTTTACTTGCTACATTCTACAACTTTGTTTTGGCTTTGTGGCCTTTTCTACTGACATTGTTGCCTATCCTACTTTGTTGTTTTACTGGCTTCAATTGCAGTTTCTTGCTACTCTCTTGTCTTGTTGTTGTACTAACTACTAAATCTTTTGTGTTGTAAAAGGGTTAGGGCCATTTCAAAATCCCTGCTTACCTAATAAAAAGATATAAATGAGCAACAACCATTAATGACAATATGGATAATGATGTAATAATTTTTGCAAGTATAAGCAAGTTTGGTGGTGTTGTCATTAATCTTGTCATTGATGTCAACACAGTTGCAAATTGTGCATGTATAGTTGAGACATTGTTGAGATATTGTGAGTACATGGAGCCATCCTTATGATGTTGTAGATGTGCTGAAATGATGGGTTACCAAGTGATTTTGAGAAAATTAATAAAAAGTGAAATCAAAGTTATGTATGTGTTTAGAATGTGCTCCAAAATGTGCTCCACGTTTCTTTTGTGTTGATCCTATGCTTGTGCGGATCTGAAGGTTTGTTTTTGGTGATCTATTGGTGATATCTCCTAATTTTTGGCTATTGATTTGATGAAAGATGAAAGTTGTGTTCACCGATGTGTGAACTATTTTGGAAGATTTGGTTATCTGTGGATTAGGAGAAATGTTTCTGCTATGCAATCCTCCACTTTTTTGTTTTAGGTCTTGCGGATCTGGAATATGTCTTGTAATGATGTTCTCTAGGTTTTGGTAGAGATGTTCAAGTTTTGGTGCTCCAGAAGATGATCTTCAAAGTTGTGTGGGATTGCATGTAATTCAAATGGATTGTTGGAAAGAGTTTTATTTTTGAAGGTTGTTACACCTGCTACAGATGTATCTGGAAGTATCTAAGATGTGTTCTCATGCATGATGAAGTATGTTACATCATTCGTGTGTTATATTCTTGTTTGAAAGTGTGCACTTCAATGTTCATTTGTGTTTTCATTAGGTTTGGCTGACTTGATGTTTACACTTCATATGAAGAATTTAAAATTTAATTAAGGAAGTGTGTGGTTGATCTGAGACGTTGCTTTTGGTCTTGGTTAAGTGTTTAATTGGTCCACTCTCATTCTTTTCCACTATGGGAATGTTGAGTTTCCGACCTAGTTTGAATTTATGAAATGAAGCGTATGTGGCCGACCTTGGAGAATATTTCTAAGATTGAAGATGGTATAAATGCAAGTCACGATGTGAAGGATTGTATGATGGAAAAGTAACGAAGTAAGCCACAAGTGAAGAGTAGAGTTGTGCGAAAGTGAGTTGAGGCAACAATACTTCATTGTGTTAGATTCTTGAAAGTAGTGAGCTATAGGTTTCTTCAATCTTCTGATCAAGGCTACAAATGTGTGTAAATTGCTATGGTGGATCTTTCTGTTATCTTTTGTATCTATAAGTAGTGAGCCTCCCTATTGGACAGTGAGTCCTTTCTGTAGGCAGTGAGACTTTTTATTTGGACAGTGAGTCCTATTTTGGGCAGTGAGCCTCTTGTATTTGGTTTTGCTATCACTTTATATTGTGAGTTAATCCTCACCGTTTTTTTCCCTTATTGGGTTTTCCACAAAATCTGGTGTTCATTGTGTTAAATTTTTTTTTGTTATCTGCATTCCATGTTAATACTTAATAATAGAATAGTGTGGTTGTGAAATTTATAAGCGTTGAAGTTTTGTGTTTGAATTTGGTGACAACTGATTCACCCCCCATCTTAGTTGTCCTGCACCTTTTTAACAATTGGTATCAGAGCTTTGGTTCCTTGTTGTAGAGGTTAACCACTTAAGGAAGATCTGATGGTGCACAAGTTGGTGATCCCTATGTTTGATGGATCTAATTATAGTGACTGGAAAGTGTAGATAAGAGGATATATTATATCTCTTGGTTAGAAGACCTAAAAAGTTGTTGAGAGAAAGTATGTTGCTTTGGAAAGTGGTCCTACAACTGCAAATGAGGTTTCTACTTATGAGGAGAATGAAAAATTGAGGTATGCTATTTACAGTGCTTTATCTAAGACTAAGCGAACAAAAGTTATCTCTCTAGGAATTACTTATGAAGTTTGGAAAAAGTTGGAAGATATTTATGAAGGAAATGATAGAGTGAAATTGACAAAGAAGCTGATAGAAAAGTGTAGATATGAGAATATGAAAATGTAAGAAGGAGAAGATATTGCAAGCTATTTTCAGAGAATTGATCTGGCAGTAAATCAAGTTAGAAATCAAGGGGGTACTCTGATTGAAGAAGATACAATTGAGAAGATTATAATGACTCTACTGGAATGTTACAGTGACAAAGTTTCAGTTATTGAGGAAACATATGATCCTAAGAAATATACTAAAGAAGAGCTATTTGGCACCTTGACTGCAATTGAGATGAGAAAGTTTGGAAAGAAAGAGGAAAAGACAGAAACAACATTTAAAGCAACAAATATTGAAGATGATTCAGATTGTGATGGTTCAGATGAGTTGGAAATGGAATTTACAAGGAAGTTGAAGAAAGGTACTAGTAAGTATAAAGGTATGTTTCCCTTTAAATGTTTTAGTTGTGGTAATATTGGTCATTATGCTTCAAGATGTCCAAATAGAACTGTACATAAGAAGAACAAAGATCATAAAGATAAAAAGAATAAGAAATACAAAAAGTTGTACTATGTTAGAGAAGTTGGAACCTTTGTTGATGAATTTGATTATGAGAATGATGATAGTGAATGCTTGTTCTTAGCTTTGGAGAGTAAATTTGTATCTACTAACTCTAGAAAATGTGCAATAAAAAGTGATTTAGAGAACAAGAAGGATGAGATGGAAGGTACTCTGGTCACTTCCTTTCATGCTAGACAGGATGAAGACTACTAGGTGATTGACAGTGGATGTTCTAATCACATGACCGAAGATAAAAGTAAGTTTACTAAACTTGAAAAGTATGATGGTGGTTTGGTCATGTTTGGTGATGATTTAGGAGCAAAGATAATTGGGAAAGGTACAATTAGTTTTGATGGGATACACAACACTGATGATGCATATTATGTAAAGGGTCTAAGGCATAACCTTTTGAGTGTTGGACAGATGTGTAGAAAAAGTTTTAAACTTTTGTTTCAAGATAATACCCGTGAGATCAGAAAAGGATCCAGAGCTATGGTTGTTGCGAGAAGGAGAAATCATGGAAACATCTATCAAATTAAGGGTGTTGATGGTTAGTTCCTTGTATCTCAAGTCAATGAAAGTTGGTTGTGACACCGAAGAATGGGACATGTAAAATTTGATAATCTAGTCAGGATCAGTTCAAGAGATGTTGTCTAAGGTTTGCCTAAAATCATAAAGCCTGCTAATATAGTTTCCAGAAGTTGTCAACTAGGGATACAAACAAGATGCAGTTTCAAAGGAAAAGAGAAAAATACTACCAGAATGTTGGAATTAATTCATATAGACCTTTATAGTCCTACTAGAATAGAAAGCCTAAATGGTGACAAGTATTTCATGCTCCTTATTGATGATTATTCTCGAATGACATGGGTTGCTTTTCTTAGGGAAAAGACTCAAGCTCTGGATGGGTTCAAAGTGTTCAAAGAAGGAGTAGAAAATGAAGTGAACCTAAGAATCAAATGTTTGAGATCTGATAGAGGTGGAGAATTCACTTCTAGTGAGTTTAATGCATTTTGTGAAGAGCATGGCATAAAGAGACACTTTTCTACTCCAAGAACCCCTTAGCAGAATGGATTGGTTGAGAGAAAGAACCAGACTGTATAGGAAGCTGCAAGAACCATGATGAAAGAAGCAAATGTACCTAATGTGTATTGGAGAGAGGTAATACACACTGTTGTTTATGTTCTTAACAGATTTTAGATCAAAGGCAATAGCACAAAAACTCCTTATGAGTTTTGGACTAGTAAGGTTCCTACTGTGAAGTACTTTAAGGTGTTTGGAAGCAGTTGTTACATTAAAAGAGATGATGAAAATATTAGGAAGTTTGATGCTAGATGTGATGAAGGGACTTTACTTGGATATTCAACTACCAACAAATCATATAGATGCTTTAATAAAAGATTGAGGAAGATTGTTGAGAGTGATAATGTGAAGGTTGATGAGGACATGCACAAACCCATTGTGATAAGTGAAGTTTGACCTGATGATCCTATCTGCAGACAAGTACCTGAAGAGAATAAGGAGGAAGAAGAAGAAGAAGAAACTCCAGAACTTGTTGTTAAGACTCCTAAGTATGTCCATAAGAATCATTCGAAAAAACAAATAATTGGAGATAAGATTGAAGGTATGAAGACAAGAAGTAAAGTAGTAGCAAAGTTAAATTTGTGCTTACTTTCTAAAATAGAACCTAAGTCTGTATGCAAAGCATGTGAAGATGAAATTTGGGTTAGAGCTATGAAAGAAGAGTTGCAGCAAATAGAGCAGAAACAGACATGGGAATTGGTTCCTAGACCTATGAATAAGAATGTAATTGGTTCAAAGTGGATGTTTAGGAATAAGTTGAATGAAAATGATGAAGTTATAAGAAACAAAGCAAGACTTGTATGCAAGGGATACTCACAAGTTGAAGGTATAGACTTTGAAGATACATTTTCCCTGGTGGAAAGAATGGAAGCTATTAGGATGTTTTTGGAATTTTCTGCCCACAAGGATTTCAAGTATATCCGATGGATTTCAAGTCTACATTTTTGAATGTTGAATTGGAAGAAGTATACATGGAACAACCTGAAGGATTTTAGTTATCAAACAAACCAGATATGGTTTGTAAATTAAAGAAGGCATTGTATGGACCGAAACAAGCTCCTAGAGCATGGTATGCAAGATTAGATAGATACCTGACTCATCAAGGATTCAACAAAGGCTCTGTTGATAGCAATCTCTACTTCAAAGTGCAAGGTAAAAAAATGTTGATAGTAGTATTATATGTTGATGATATCATCTTTGGAGGAAATGAAAGTATGTGTAAGAGATTTGCAGAGGAAATGCAAAAATAATTTAAAATTTCCATGATTGGTGAGTTGAATTTCTTTCTTGGTCTTCAAGTAAATCAAACTAATAAAGGGATATTCATTTCACAATCTAAGTATGTGAAAGAGTTGTTAAAGAAGTTTGGAATGGATGACTCCAAACTGGCTAGTACTCCTATGGTGATAAGATGTAAGCTGAGTAAAGATGATGAATCTGCTAAAGTTGATCAGAGCAAATATAGATCTATGATTGGTGGACTATTGTATCTTACTGCTACTAGACCGAACATCATGCATGCAATATGTTTAGTTTCTAGATTTCAAGAAAATTCTAAAGAGGCACGTGTTATAGCTGTAAAGAGGATATTCAAATATCTTAAAGGTACACCGAATTATGGCCTATGGTATCCTAAGGATGTTGATTTCACTTTGAGTGCTTATACCAATGCAGATTGGGCTAGTTGTGTGGATGATCAAAAGAGTACTAGTGGAGGTGCTTTCTTTCTTGGCAGAAGATTGGTTTCTTGGTTGAGTAAGAAACGAGACTCTATTTCTTTATCCACTGCAGAAGTGGAGTATATTGTTCTAGCATCCTGTTGCACACAGGTTTTGTGGATGAAGCAAACTCTGAAAGATATAGGAGTGGTATGTGATGAGCCTATTCCTATTTTCTATGACAATACAAGTGCTAAAAACATTTCAAAGAATCTAGTAATGCATTAAAGAAAAAAACATATATCTATCATATATCATTTCCTAAGAGAGAAGGTGTTGGAGAAAAAAGTCAGGCTAGAGTATGTGTCAACAAAGGAACAAATTGTAGATATATTCACTAAGGCTCTACCGAAGGATTCTTTTGAGTTTCTTAGGGAGAGGTTGGGGGTCATTGGCCCTCTAAACTAGGTTCACATGGAGGTGCATCAGTCCAATGGATTCATAGATTCTTCATTCACTGATACATTTTGACTGAAAATCCGACAAAAGTTTGTCAGAATTTTGACGCCATTTCGTCAGTATTTTTTCCTCATTTTTTGACGACATTTGAAACGTTGAAATTCTGACCCAGCATCGTCGACTAGGTCAAAATTTTGATGTTTCAAATTTCATCAAAAATTTGACAAAAAAATACCAATGAAATGGTGTGGAAATTCTGATGAACTTTTGTCAGATTTTCAGTCAAATTTTATCAGTGATTTATCTGGATTGATGAATGGGTCTACTCCGTAGGGGGAGTAGAAAGTTTTCATTGTTGCAGTATGAATTGAATGGTTGCACTCCTAAGGGGGAGTGATCAGATCTTTTGATCTTTTCCATTGATGTCAAAGGGGGAGAGAGAGTCATGTGAAAAGTAGTAAAAGAGAAAGAGAAAAGGTGTTCTCCCAGAATATTGTGTAGGTTGTTTAAAAGAGAATGTGGTCTTTGATGGTTTTTCACATAATGTGTCGCCATCAATGACAAAGGGGGAGATTGTTGCAAGTATGAGCAAGTTTGGTGGTGTTATCATTAATGTTGTCATTGATGTCAACATGGTTCAATATGTTTTAGATTGTGCATGTATAGTTGATACACTATTGATATATTGCGACTACATGGAGCTATCCTTATGATGTTGCACATGTGCTTAAATGATGGGTTACCAAGTGCTTTTGAGAAAATTAATAAAGAGTGAAGTTAGAGTTATGTATGTGTTTAGAATGTGCTTCACATTTCTTCTGTGTTGATCTTATGCTCGTGCAGATTTGAAGGTTTTTTTTTGGTGATTTGTTGGTGATATCTCCTGATTTGTGGCTATTGATTTGATGAAAGGTGAAAGTTGTGTTCACCGGTGTGCGAACTATTTTGGAAGAGTTGGTTATCTATGGAATGGGAGAAATGTTTCTACTTTGCAGTCCTCCACTATTTTGTTTTAGGTCTTTCAGATCTGGAATATATCTTGTAATGATATTCTCTAGGTTCTGGCAGAGATGTTCGAGTTTTGGTGCTCCAGAAGATGAGCTTCAGAGTTGTTGTGTGGGATTACATAGTTCAGATGGACTGTTGGAAAGAGTTATGTGTTCAAAGATTGTTACACCTACTGTGGATGTATCTGGAAGTATCTAAAATGTGTTCTCATGCATGATGAAGCATGTTACATCATCTGCATGTTATCTTCTTGTTGGAAAGTGTGTACTTCAATGTTCATTTATGTTTTCATTAGGTTTGGCTGACCTAATGTTTACACTTCATATGAAGAATTTCAAATTTAATTAAGAAAGCATGTGGTTGATTTGAGATGTTTCTTTTGGTCTTGGTTAAGTGTTTAATTGGTCCACTCTCATTCTTTTCCACCGCGGGAATGTTGAGTTGCTGACCTAGTTTTAATTTATGAAATGAAGCGTATGTGGCCAACCTTGGAGAATGTTTCTAAGGTTGAAGATGGTATAAATGAAATTCATGATGTGAAGGATTGTATGATGGAAAATTAACAAAGTAAGCCACAAGTGAAGAGAAAATTTGTGCCAAAGTGAGTTGAGGTAGCTGTAGTACTTCATTGTGTTAGATTCCTGAAAGCATTGAGCTGAAGGTTTTTGCAATCTTCTGATCAAGGTTGTGGATGTGTGTAAATTGGTGTGGTGGATATTTCTATTATCTTTTGTATCTGTAGGCAGTGAACCTCCTTGTTGGATAATGAGTCCTTGTTTTAGGCAATGAGACTTTGTATTTGTACAGTGAGTCCTATTCTGGGCAGTGAGCCTCTTGTATTTGGTTTTGCTATCACTTTATATTGTGAGTTAATCCTCACTGTGGTTTTTCCCCTTATTGGGTTTTCCACATAAAATCCGGTGTTCATTGTGTTAATTTTTCTTTATGTTATCTGCATTCCATGTTCATACTTAATAACATAATAGTGTGGTTGTGAAATTGATAAGTGTTGAAGTTTTGTGTTTGAATTTGGTGACAACTGATTCACCCCCCCTCTTAGTTGTCTTTCTCCTTTTTAACAATAATTATAGTGTACTTGTATGATATAATAGAAAAATTATCTAAAATAATAATTTAATAAAAAACAATTTTATACAAACCAAATGAATACTTTATGATGTTCATAAAAGAGTGAAATAAACTACGAAAGGTATTGGTTATAAATGGAAAAAATATTATGATGATATTTTGATTTAGAAAATATAAATTAACACAAGAGGAATTTAATAATTTTAATAAAAAATGAATGCAAAAATATGTTACTAGCTTGATTCCATAATATTTAATATTAGGATTTGTTTGGAAAATATAATCCCAACTTGGTCCTAATGAATTGTAAAATTTAGGCTTCAATTTATAATCACATCTTTCCAAACCATGAAAAGTAATCTCAATTTTTAATCTTGATGGGCCTACAATTTAGGATTTGAAGTATGATTACATATAATTTGTAAACTATGAAATACATCCTAAGTTTGAATCCTAATAGTCTTGCATTTGAGTTTCAGAGTGCAATTTCATATTTACAAATTATAAAATGTAATCCCAACTTTGAATCCCAATGGTCCTATAATTTGGATTTTAGATTCCAATTATATCTTTATAAAAGATAAAATACAATCCCAATTACAAAATATACTCGGTTTACAATTTATAATTTAGATTTTGACTATATCTTTGTAAACTTAAAAATAGAGTCCTAATTCTAAGCTCCATCTAGATTACAAAATAGACATCAAAATTTGATTGTATATTACAAACTACAAAATACAATCCCAACTCTCCCTCTCTCCATTTATCCCTCCTTCCTTGCCTCTCTCTCTCTCTCTCTATCCCCCTCTCCTTTTCTATACCTGCATCTCCCTCCATCATTCCCTACCTCTCTCTTTCACACACACCTATATCTGTCTCCCTACCTCTCCATCCCCCCTCCTTCCCTCTTTACTTCTCTCTATCTCTCCTTCAATCCCTCTACATACACCTCTCTCTACCTCTCCTCCCTATCCTTCCTCTCCCTTCTTTCTATCTCTCCTCTCCATATATCTACCTAATTCTCCTTCCCTCCCTCCCTCCCCCCATCTTTCTCTCACACTCTCTCTTTCCCTCTCTACTCTCGATCTCACCATTCTATCTCTCTATCTCTATCCCTCCCTCCCCTCTCTCTCTCTCTCTCCCATCTTTCTCTCTCACTCTATCCTTCCCTCTCTACTCTCTATCTCACCATTATCTCTCTCTCTACCACTCCCTCCCTCCCCTCTCTCTCTCCCACCCTCCCTCCTTACCTCTCTCTCTAATTATTTATCTCACCTATCCCTCTTTACCTCTCCCTTCATCCACTCTCTCTCCCACCCTCCTTCCTTTCCTCTCCCTCTCCCTCTCCCCATCTCTCTCCTTCACTCTCTCTCTCTCAACCTCCCTCTCTCCTTCCCTCTCTACTTCTCTCTATCTCTCCCCTCCCTCCCTGTACCTACCTCTCTCTCTCTAGTAGATAGGGAAGGATAGAGAGAGGGTGAGATGGAGGGAGAAGTAGGGAGGGAGAGAGAGGTGAGATAAACAAAATTAGAGAGGGAAGGAGAGAGAAGAGAGAGGAGAAAGGGAGAGGTGAGATATATATAAGTAGAGAGAGAGAATGGTAAGATAGAGAGTAGAGAGGGAAGGAGGGAGTGAGAAAGAAATATGGGGGAAGGAGAGAGAGAGAGAGAGAGAGAGAGAGAGAGAGAGAGAGAGAGAGAGAGAGAGAG